>PVLD010010694.1:15509-69517 GCA_004027595.1 Dinomys branickii | reverse complement strand
AAAAAAAAAAGAAAAAAAAAAAAGAAAGAAAGAAAGTAAAAATATTTTATTTTTGTTTATTTATTTATTCTTACTATGTGGTTCAGGCTGGCCTCAAACTCTTGGTGATTCTCCTGCCTCAACCTCTCCAATGCTGGGATGATAGGCATATACCACCATGGTCAAATGCAATTACTTTTTAAATAGTATCTTTTAATTCAATATATCCAAAATACTGTTTCAACAGGCAATTAATATGAGAACTATTAATAAGAAACAGTACAATCTGAAGTCTAGAGCTACACTATATAGTGTAGTAGGTACCTGCTAATTTGAATCCTTGAAATGTGACCAATCTGAATTAAATACTGTCTGATATACACACAAGACTTCAAATGATATGCTAGACCTCAAACCCACATACTCAGCCCAGTCTGGTGGTACATGCTTATAATTCCAGCCATTTGGGAGACCCACATAGGAGGAATACAAATTTAAGGCCAGCCTGGGTAACTCAGTACAGATGTAGTTTACTACAGTGCTTGCTTATTATGTATAAGGCCCTGGATTTATCAAGCCCCAGTATTAAAACAAACAAATACAGCAAAGCAAAGCAAAACTGAAGGACTTGAGAGAAGCTACAAGTTTCTTCCTGGTAGAGGTACAGAACAGGTATTATAGGAAAGACTGCCACATGTTCTTTCATGTTCTATGGCTTTTAACTCTTACCACTTTTACCCAACCTACACATTTGTATTTTTTAAAACCAGTTATGTTTTGGGATGTTTCCACCCATTAATGACCTAGAGCCCTTATGACTCCACCCCCAACCTCTGCTCTAGGACAGTAAAAGACTGACTCTGGAAGTAAGGGCATCAATCATGGCACCCCCAGTCTTCCAGGAGGTGAAACACGAAGTAGGCTCAATACCAAGAAAACAAAAAACACTTTGGCCCACAGATGGGAACTGAGTCACTCCAACTTCAGCCAATGGGCCACAACAATGGGCACCATGCTGGCTCTTTAAGGGTAAACGCTAGCTTCAATCTTTTATCAGAAATTTCTTTGCATCTTAAGAGTAACTTAACTGATCTTTAAATATAATTACTTATGGGTTTAGAATAATATAATTACCACTCTTTTGTTGCAACTATTTTGGCTCCATTTTGTTCTGATGAATATCTATTACAAGGCAATATTTCAAATCCACTGTCAGTTGCAAACATTCGCAAGTAAATAAATACCTAAAATATAAAAAAATGACTTTAAATTGTTTATCATGCTAGAATGTCTCAATAAAAAAGCATACCACCAGCAGTACCATAATAAACATAAGATTATTAAATGACAAACTTTGTTATCATTACATTTTAGTACTGTATTTAGTACTGACATACATTTCATAGACTAAAGGCTGGTCTATGTTTCTCCAAAAATCTTTTGCTTCTTTTTTTTTTTTTTAAGACAGGGTCTGACTATATAGTCCAGGCTGGTCTTGAACTCACTATGTAACCCAGGCCTTGAACTTGTGACAATCCTCCTGCCTCAGCTTCCTGAGTGCTGAGATTATAGGCATGTGCCACCATGCCTGGCTGACAGTTTTCTCTTAGTCACCCTATGTCATATGTTCTAAGGTCTTCATGTTCACCAGTCTATGAAAACTGGACTTAAAATTTCAGTGTTCACTAATATTCAGGCTTTAGTTTGTATGATCTTATGCAAACTGATTAACATATTAATCTTTTTTAACAGTATTAATCTTAATAAACTTACATGTTCCTTGAATAATTTCTCCTGCATTTTGTTCTTGTTGAGAAAATAGTGTCGTGCCCATTCACCTGAAGTCAAACATTTGAAGGCTTTCTCCAAGTGTTCATCTTTTTTAAAACGTTCAATTACTTCCTTTAGTTCTTCTTGCCGTCCTTTAATAGGCCGAAATCTGAAAGAAATCAGAACTTGTAGTTATCTACCACAATTCTTGGGCTACTGATCTACTGTCAAGTTCTTGAAAAAGAACTTATAACCTAAAAACAGCCATAGTTACCTCAACAAAGACCTAACAAAAGAAAACAATCAACAATCTTGATAATTACTATTCAATTACAATGGCAATGACCGGGAAAGGTGATTTTTCTTCAAATTATAGTTTAATATTTTTATTTCACTGTTATTACATTTAACTGTGAGGTGACTAGATGATTCAAACAAAAGCTGTCTGCTTCAGGCTCACACTAGTCATCTACTTGGGAAGGAACAAAATTATAGATCTGGAATGAAGCATGCCTAATTCAAAGAATGACAAGAATGTTTAAAAACATGCAGAATCAATCTGGAAGAGTGCAAACAAAATTATGCTAATAAATGAAAACAGCTAAACACAGAAAAGCCCCAAATGGTCTTCAAATACACCTTGACACTATAACCACCCACATCAAACAGACACTTGACAAGTGCATTCAGAGGAAGAGGATGTGGAAAGTTGACTCTGTCAGTGACATTGCTGTAACATAAAAAACTGTTGCAGTAGCATTTAAAAAGACTTTTGATATAAAACCGGCCAAAATTTGAGAACATTATACTACTAAGGTATGTATCAACACATGAGCCAATCGTGGTGCAAGTGAGACTTAAATTCATGAGCTTTTGTCCTAAAGCCGTTTTCTCAATAAAATGTATACTGTGATTAAACACACTCAGATTTTTTTCCTCAGTACTGGGCCTTCATGCTGAGCTACATCCTAGTCCCTCCATCCCACTTTTATTTTTTAGACAGGGTTTCACACTATGTAGTTCAGCCTGGTCTTGAACTATCCCAGGCTGGCCTTGAACTCATGGCAATCCTGCTGCCTCAGCTTCCCAGGTGCTAGGATTATAGATCTGTGCCACCATGCCTAACACCTTTATTTTTTTAGATAGGGTCTTGGTAAGTTGCCCAGGCTGCATTCAAACTTGTGATTTTCCTGCTCAGCCTTCCAGAGTGGTAAGACTTTGTGTATGTACCACTGTACCTGGCAATACTCAGACCTAAATTTCAAAGTTTCTTCATGTGTTAATTTGTCTAATCTTCTGAAATAAAGGCTTTATTTTAAAAAACAAAACATGCAACAGAAAATGGAGTTAACAGATTGCTGTTCAAATATTATTGGCTCAGGAAAAAACATTTGAAGTATGTACTTTAATATATAAAAATGCACATTCCATGAGCCTGAAAATGTTACAACTGAGATGAGATCTAGCACAAGCTCCAGCAAAGGCAACGTTCAACAGTTCTTTTTGTACCACAAATGTACACATTTTAGTAAAATTTTAAGCTACAATATTTCAGAGGATTATTTATTAGGTATTTTAGCACACAAAATACTACTGTGAGGAATACTAGAGAAAGAAGACATGAACATTGCTCTTAAAACTTTAACGGGAAATAAAAGATAAATTTTATATATATATATATATATATATATATATGCATCAAGTATTTGGGCAAGGCATCAATATGCAAATATATGTTAATATGGTAAAAACTCAAAAGAGTGGAAACTATTCCTAAGGTGTAAGAATTATTTGGAAAAGGTTTTGAAGTTGACAGTGAAATGAGCAATGAAGGTTGTGAATTTAGCTTTCTAAAAAAGCGTATTACAGGCAGGAAAAGGGAAGGCAGAGTGAGAGGAAGTCTAAGCAGAAGATCTTAATAAGGCTTGATTCAAACAGCTAATCAGGGTAGAGGGTTAGCAATAAGTACCAGAACCAGGAAGAGGGAAGAAATGAGGTACAGAGCAGGTATAGTACTGTTTACTGGACAAAATTTCACGTGACTAACACATACTGATACCACTAGAAACTTACAAGCTACAGATACTAGTTTCTGTAACTCTGGATTCCTACAACTTTTAAGCAGAGCTATCTAGAGTTCAAATACATCCTAGAGGTACCTGAGGGAATGCATATGGCATTTATTTCCATTTTTAAACACGAAGTCCTTAACCTTACATTACAGGTCTATGTGCATATGACGAACACACAAACCAAAAGAAAGCAGCTGTTAGCTAAGAAATAACATTTCAAGCAATATAAAATATGAATGGTAGAAAACAGAAGCTATGTCTTACACAGTAATTAGAAAAGCACAGATCACTTTAAGTACATGCGATACATTATCCACAATATTACATGGCAGGTCTACAAATGACAGAAAGAGCCATGCTATCTTTAGATGTTTCATGTGGAACTGACCAATTACACGGGACTGGGGACACAACACAGTGGTAGAGCACTTGTGTAGTATGTGTGGAGGCCCTGGGTTTAATCCGTAGCACAGGATAAAACCAAATCAAGCCAAACAAAAAACCCCAACAACCCCCTAACCCAATCTAAAATTACATGTCTAAACATATATTAAAGTGAGTCAAGGCTAAACTCACCTAAATGGTCTTAAGAACACTTCAGAAAAATAAGCTACTGATCTAGAATGAATCTTCGATATTTTTAATAGGCTTTATGTATATTCATGCTTTTGAAACACATTTCTTCCTATCTAAAAATCTCTCTCAGGTATCCTTAGTTTAATGTACCCTTTGTTCATGATACCAAATAACTTACACTAAAACAACAAAAAGTAGTAACTAGTAATATTTTGCCTCACTCCTGAGCTTGTTTCCACTTTGGTGACTTGTATTGCCTCAAACACAAACTAAACTCATAAAACTATCCCCTGCTACTCACTAGTAAGAGCCTCGATTTCATGACAATGTAGTCTTTTGTCCCCAAAATGTTAACCCTATTATCACAGCTGGCTGCTATAGTCATGAACTGATAGTGGAGAGGAGGAGGAAGAAAATGGTTGTGGGTACAGACAGGTAGAAAACACTTATTTTCAATTATCCTGTAAACACATACAAAAATCACTGGACTAACAATAGAAATCAAATCCCATTTATAACATACTGTGAGAAATAAAAAGGACTTTTATAGCATTAGACTATTATAGCTAGTAGGGCCAGAGCAAAAGCCATTGAGGATCTTGGAAGAATATAATCTTCTATTATTAAACAGAAAAATACTCTCAACATAATCATTCTAAATCTCCCACATAAATTGCATAAAGCTATCCTTCTACTGTGATACTTAAACATTTATAGGTTATCTAGAACAATTCTACTGGCCCTGCAAATATGGAAAATAAGGCCCAACAAGGCTAATTAGCTGGCCAAGGATTTAGAAAGAATTTATGGAAGAGGTGGGACTTTTTACTCAGGCTTTTGCTTTTGGCTCTACTGCCTGTCCTAGGAGAGCCCTCTTGTGTCACACTTCATGCGCAGCACCAGCACTAAGCTCAGCAATAAGCCGCTCCGCTCTGGCTTATATACTGACAATGAAAAGGATGACTTTTTTTTTTAAACTGGGGATTGAACCCAGGATCTTTCACCAGACTGTATGCACCCTCTAGCCCTTCCCTTTTTTAAAAAGAAATTCTGAGACAAGGTCTTGCTAAGCTGTCCAGCTGCCTTTGAACTTGTAATTCCTCTCCTTAGTTTCCTGAGTAGCTGGAATGTACCACCAACGCCACCTGAGTATGTGGGCTAGAGATCTGGGGTCCTAGATTTTTAAACTTAGTATTGAGGTGGTAGGTCGGGTGGCAAGAGAAAAGGGTTTTGGCATTTCCAAAACAATATGCCCTACCCTACCCTCTACTAACACAAGATCTGCTACTTTCAGTAAATCAAACACTTTTTTTCTTTTCCTATGCCTCTGATCAATGGATGGTATAAGAAATTTTAAAAAAATACATAATTTACAATCATTTTACTAAAAGGGGCAAGAAAAAAACATCCGAATTCACACTCCCACACACCTGTTCCCCTCTCTCTCCAGAGACTGACTTCTCAGGTTTTCTTGCTATTTGGTTTTTCTCTCTCCACACCCAAGAGACCACTGTGGCAATGAAGAAAAGTTGTAGATTGGTATTAGCTGACTACTGTGCCCTTCATTAGTATGTACGATCAAGAGTTAACTGGAGTAGGCAGGGGAGAAGGAAAAGAAACAGAAAAAAGGAAGAAAGAGGAGAGAGGAAGAGAAAGACAATGCTCAAATACTTAAGATATAAAACATGAAAACCGTAAGGAAACAGTAAACACATTTCCCCTCTGAATGAAGTTTCACAGCAAACTGGCTTTGCAGATGTGCAGAGAAGTCATAGAAACACAGCTCTCCGTTGCGTCCTGACCTGAAAATACACAAGAACCAAAACCATACCTGGCTGAGCTTTGCAAGCAGTGATTAGCTAACCCATTGTTTCTTTTAAAATTACCCTGTTATGAAGTACAGATTTTGTCTTTCTTAATAACTAAGACAGAACTATTATAAAGGGTTTGTTACAACTCATGTTTCTGCTTACACTTCAAATTAACATTGAAGAACATTACACAGCTGGAACAGGTTAGTTGGTATCTTATTACTGTTTGTAATGCACTCTACCTACCTCACAGGGTTGTTGTGAGGAAAACTGTCAGATTTTGAAAAATGCCTTGAGCTCCTCGAAGGAAAGGCGCTATATAAATGCAAAAACAAATAACAATAAAAAACTACTTGTATAATTTGTATTGTAATTTTCTAAACAAACATAATATTCACTGTAGCAAAACTCTTTAAAATGCTGATATTTAAGAACTTCATGAAGCCACAGGCTCAGTAGGGTAATAATGCCAGGTTGTTAGAATTCTTTTTTATATATGAAGTCAGAAGGTCTCAAAATTTTCTTTACACATTCTAGTCAAGTACCTAATTTTAAAGCAATTAAAGTGATTTATAAATTCATATTCCACAAATACAAAAGGAAAATAAAAATTAGACAGTTATCGTGGTGGAAGATTAGAAAAGTTAAAAAAAGTAAAAGTACCCTGAAATGACACTTGCTTTATAACATTATCTCCTCAGTTTATTGCCTGCCTGAGTCTCCCTTGCACACAGGTTATATCAAATCTCACAGTCACATGCCTAAACAAGGAGGCATTACTGAAAACATTCATCCTATCTTTGCAACATCTTAACACCAACTCCTTTTGTGTATATATTGATATATGCATATATACACACATATATATGCATTATATAAATACATAATTATATGGCGTAAGTATATTATACATTACAATACAAAGTTATACATAATATGCAGTACAACATTACTAATTTAATTTATAATACTAAGTATATACATTCAAACTACAAATACAGTGTGATATATGCTCTAGTAAACACGTCTTTATAAAAGGCATTTATTCTTTCTCAGTATATAGATTGTAGTAAGAATCAGAAGAGAAGGATGTCTCTTAAAGAGAAATCCAAGAAAAATGGGCCCCCAACTCCTTTCAAACTCAGAGGTATTATCAACAAATTTTCTCTTGCTAAAAAGAACTTGCACAACTGACAAAAGTCCACCAACTACAAACTTTTCCTATTAAAATTAGTATTTTGTTTATACTAAGTACTCGTCCTGTAACTCTTACTTGTTTGTAAATACAGAAATATATTGAAATTAGAACATAAGCACTCAGCCAAATCATTAAACATCTACTGTTCTAAAAGACTATTTTGGGAGGTGAAAGAAGGGAAGCGAAAGGATAGAAATGAGAAACTAATCAACAATAAATTATAAGTGCATGAACATGAGCAAAGAGAACCAAGTAACAATTTTTGTTCGTTTGGTTTGGGAGTTTTTTGGTATTGGGAATTGAACTCACGACCCTGCGCTTACAAGGCAAGTGCTATGCCACTGAGCTAGTCCAACAATTAACAGAGCACAGAAGTAGAATTCAAAATCTATTACATCTTCCAGTCACTTCTTTTATACCCCAAAGACTAAGTTCACAAACTAGTAATTTAAGAAGTATTGCACACTTCAATATTGATTTTCCTTATTTTCTATAAAGTATCTTTGAAAATTGTTTTAGTCAACATTCTGGTAAATTGTTGCTCAAAAGATGAAGAGCTAGTTTTATTTTGAAGTTCACTAATATGAAATGAAAATGTGTACCTTGCACTAAGACAAGCAAACTTACTAATAAAATTTCTGCAAGACTGAGGATGTAGCTCAGTGGCAGAGCATTTGCCAGCCATATGTGATCCTTGGGTTTGACATCTAGCACCACAAAAAGAGGGCAAGTGTTTCTGTGTTCCCAAATGCCAGCTGACAGGACTACTGAAATTCATGTGAACCGAAAGCTCTGGTGAAAGGAGGCAAGAACAGCACCTGCACCACCACGCTGGCATGACAACACGGAGTCAACCTTGTCTATCTGGGGAATAGTAGGTCTGGCTTCACATCACTGCCTATTTAAGAAACTGTATAATCAAATTTTGCACTTAAAAAGAGGAATAAATGTCTTCTGTACGTTTACCTTGTTTAACTATCTTTGATTTTAGATGCTTCAATTTCTGTACAAACAAGATGAAATTTAACTTATGAATCCTCAGATACAGTAAAGTCTTAAGTTTTAATATCTACGTGGTAATCCTTTAGTTCACATTTTACTCATCTATTTCCTGCAGTGAACAAGGAACCTCAGGGCCTTGCATATGTTGGGTAAGCACTCTACCACTGAGCTACAGCCCTGGCCCCTCTGAACTTTACATTTTATGACTACTGGGTTTTAAATAAGTCTTCAGAAACTACAGGTAAAAACTTTTTAACCCATTTATTATATCACAATGAAACTCAAAGGCCAGATGGGTTAGGAGCTAATAATTTCAAATGTAGTCTGAGGACTTGTTAGAAATAACTGAATCTCAGGACCTATCCCCAAGCCACTGACTCAATCTGCACTTTAACAAGATTCTCAGTGAATCACGATTAAACTAATGGTGATCAACGGTGATCTAAGAGAACTTTTACAGAAAATTGGCGCATGTTTTCTTGCAGAAGTCATTAACAGGTAATCCTTCACCCCCTGGAATAAAACATAGTGGTTTCACAGTATAAGTTTTTTCATAAACCATTGAAATTTGTGTTGTAATTTTAATGGGGTAATTTTCTAAAATGTTTTTGTGCATTTCTTTATCTGTTTATAAGGCAAAACCATCAGAACTTCCTCAGACTCTGAGTCACAAGGCAGCCAGCCCCCCCACCCCCCATGGGAAAACTTTAACTCTCAGTATTTCTCTCCTTTCTTCACTGTTCCACTTCAGCTCCCCTCGGCCACAAAAGCTAGCCCTGCCCTCATCTGTCTTGGTAACTCACTCACTCAGGTTGTTCTGCCCCACGAACAACCCACCCTGCTTGGACTGTTCTGGCCCGTGGACACCACCACCATCACTACCCCACCCCCCACTCACGCTTGGGCTGTTCTGGCTCACTGACACCCACCCCGAAAAAGAGTTTAAAAGCCAAGGCTTTGCTCAGCTCACTGCTGCCTTGGTCTGCTAGGCAGCTTGCTACTCCGTCTATTTCCCCTAATAAAGACTTCTCTTGTGTCAGAAGGTCTGGTCTGGTTCTGTGTGTGTCTTGGTTCTATCAGACTCCAGTTTAATATGTATCTCTGCAGCAGTACCCAATAAGCTACTAGACTTGTGTCAAAACTACTAGACTTGTGTCAAAACATGATTCACAGCAGTACCCACTGGTGTAGAAGTATCAAGCAAGATTCCCAAAACATGATTCACATTCCTTAAACTCGGGAGAACAAAAAAGAGTGGGGGCTAACAGGTATTAAAATTCTTGACTGGTGATTGAATACAGGGCTTTTGTCCTGAGCTACATCTTCATCTCCCCACTCCTTTTTAAAAATTCTTGAGATAGCTACAAGCTAAGTAGCTAAGTTGCCCACAATGGGCTTGATCTTGCAATCATCCTGCTGGGATTACAGGCATGTGCCACTGCACCCAGCTAAAATTCTATCAAGGTCTTCTGGGTTTACAAGGTAGAGAATCAGCAGTGGTCTCTTACATTCAATAGAAAAAAAAGAGAAATGAACTTAAATAATAATAATGTAAATTAGACCTTAATTAGACATAAGAGCATCAAGCTTACTAATTACCCAGAGAATAGCCAGTTTGGCAGGAAACTGTTTAGATAATCTCTCATCTCTATTCCAATAGTTCCACTTCATTTTACTGAGTAAAGATATCTGATGACAGGAAATTACATGAAAACACATGAATTACTCCATTCTTAACTTACAATATAATTGATAAATGAAGGATGGTGTACACTGTTTTAATTTGAGCAAGGGAAAAATATTACGGTAAAAAAGGGACATAAGACTCTTCTTTCAGTCACCTGTAAGTCACCAATTCTTACCTGTCCAACTGTCAGTGCCCATCCACCTAGAATTCTCTTCCTGGCTTGTTGCACCAGGATACAAACTGCCTGTGAGTGTGATGGGATGAGAAGGAACCCTAACCTTAATCTCTAACCCCAATCCGGATTGGCTATCCACTCTAAATCTCTGCTGGCATGCTCCATATTCAACTTAAACCTCTTTGCCTTGGAAGCAAAAAGATAAAGAAAAGTTGCCAACCTATGACCTCCAGGCAGAAACAATTACAAAACTGTCTACGTATCTTTTCTTTTCTTTTTTTTTTTTTTTTTTAAAGCAGAATATATTTATTGAGAGAAAAAAAGCTCCTGTCCAAGAGAGGGACAGAAGGGGGGCCCCGAGTGGGTTCCCTACGTATCTTTTCTGAGAGGTAATACTTAAAGAGAATTGTTTGAGACCTTAAATGTTTTTTTTTTTTTTTTTTTTGCGGTACTGGGGATCGAACTCAGGACCCTGCACTTGCTAGGCAAGCGCTTATTCCACTGAGCTATATCCCCAGCCCTGAGACCTTAAATGTTAAAGGAGAGATTAAGATGAGTGTAATCATATTTTACATATATAGCAAATGATACTGAATAAACCGTGTTTTCTTACCTGTATACTGAATATAAATGTCTTTAAAATATCTTTTAACTTGTAATAATTAGTTGTATCACAAAGATTATACATGAAGCCAAAATTCCCTATATTCAATGGCAATTATTTAAAAGAGTAAAAGTCTATAATAAAATTTTGAAAAAGATGTACCTTATTTTAAGTTAGAAAAAATAATGCATTTTGAAGGTTTTACAGGATGCAAGATTTTTTTTTTGGTACCAGGAATCAAACTCAGGACCTTGTGCCTGCCAGGCAGGCACTTATGCTGCTGAGCTATATCCCTGGCCCAAGATTTTACATTTAACCAAAATAATTATCAATACTGAAAACAGAACATGAAGCTATTCCACCAGTTTAACATTTAAACAGTAGTGTTCTGAGGTAAAATAGAATTTAAACCGACGAGACTCTTAGAAGCTTGCTTTGTTTCTCTTGGTTCACAGGAAAAAAATCCTTCTGCAGCAAAGAACCTTCCTTAATGTCATTTAAAATTCTGAACAAAAGTAAAGTTAATCATCTATATTTTCTTTTCTTTTTTCTACAGTAAAGACTGAACCTAGGGATCCTCATCCTAAGCTACATCCCCAGTCCATTTTTATTTTTTGAGATAGGGTCTTGCTAAATTACTAAACTTCACCTGAAAACCTCTAATCCTACCTAAGCCTCCCACAGTGCTAGTAGTACAGGTGTGTATCACCACACCTCATCGCTTCTCGGCCTTTTGGCTAAGATCAAGTGTGTATTACCACACCTGGCTAGCCACTTGCTTTGTTCAATCTGTTCCATTCAGGATAAAGACTTAAAATTACCTAGTATTCATTTTGTGTGTCTGAAAACCTAAATAGGGATCAAGAACCAAACTGGTTGCTAGGTCATCATTTTCACAGAGTTCCTTGGCAGACATTCCAGAAGATGGCACATAACGACTCTGTCCTTCAAATCCTGAATTACCATTACCTGTGAAATGCAAAAGAAAGAAAAGTAACTCAAACTATAAAATACTTAAATTTATCTTTAAAATCCTTAAAATCATTGCCCATTTAAGCTAATAATAAAAAACTAAGATTACTTGTTCCCAGTTATTACTTATTATTACTTATTTCAGTTTTAGTAATTAAGAAAATATCCTTGCTTTAAAAAGAAAACCAAATGCAGACAACTGAGCCAATTACTAACAGTATTTTGGGTATCGGATAATACCAGGTTTCCAAAGAATGGGTCTGAGCAGTTGGAAGACTCTTGGTTCAAGCGATTTACTCTCTTCTTCAAGGAACAGCAAGGTAACAGCATGGCAGGATGGCATTATTTTAATGAGATGGCATACAGGGCCATTACACATAGGAGTGGGGTGAGAAGGAAACAAGAACTCAAGATGGTTTCTGAAGTTTCTGCAATAAGTGCCCAAACTGTGAATCTCAAGAACCAAAAGGAGTCTCAAGGAGTTCACCTTCTTGCTTTTGGGCAGCTGAGTGATTATAATCCCTACTTTGTAGGCAACTAAGGTCAAGAGGTTCAAAAATGTGCTTACAATCATAGACTTAGGCAACAGAAGAAGGGAAAAAGGTGTAGAGTGACAGTTCTGCTTATTTTAAATAATTTTCAATGAACAGATAAAAATGGGGACTGAAATATATAACTAAAATACAGTTTAACTGTGAAAAGCTGTGTAAGGAAAGCTGCATTTACACAGATTAAGATTCATTACTGCTGATTAAATTTGATGCATACATCGACAGTCTTTCCATGGAATTAGCATATATAATTTACAGGAGACCAGCATAGTTTGTTTTGTTTTTTGTTTTTTGAGACACGGTCGCAGTTCAGGTTGGCCTTAAACTCACTTTGTAGCCCAGGCTGGCCTTTAACTAATAGCAATTCTTCTGCCTCAGCCTCCTAAGTGCTGGGATTACAGGCATGCGCCACTATGCCCAGCTACCAGCATAATTTTAAGGCTCTTTAAGATATGGAAGAATGAGAGACAGTGAGAGGTTTAACCTTCTTTTCATCTACCCTTTCACAAAATAAAATAAACACATACGAGGCCCTGCCAAGTGCAGGTACATGATTTTGCAATGAAATTAGATGCATGTATGCTATCAAAAATTTTTTTTGTTCTTTTAGACAGATACGTAGTCCAGGCTGGCCCTGAATTTGCTATGTAGCTCAATTTGCATCAAACTTATAATCTTCCTGAATGTTGGCATTATCAATATGTACCACCACTCCTGGCTCTGAAATTGTTACTTTTTTTTTAGTACTGGGAATCAAACTCAGGACCTTGTGCTTGCCAGGCAGGCACTTGTGCCACTGAGCCTATTATATGTTCTTAAAAGCTTCACTGAAATATAATTTACCTACTACTATACAGTTCACCCATTTAAAGTGTATAACTCAACGTTTTTTATCATATTCGTAAGAGTTGTACAACCATCACCTCAAAAAAATATCCATAATGTTTTCTACCTACTTCTCCTTCTGCACACTCTTGTAACCACTCTTTACTTTCTTCTTCATAATCTTTGTTTTTTGGTTTACTGAGACAACAGTCTTGCTCTGTAATTCAGGTTGGCCTCAAATTCACGGCAATCCTGCCTAAGCCTCCCAAGTGCACCACCACATCCAGCTCTTTTACTTTCTGATTATTATTATTATTATTATTTTTTTTTTTTTGGTCTTTTTGAGATAGAGTCTTGCTACGCAGTTTAGGCTGGCCTTGAGCTCACTTTGTAGCCCAGGCTGGTTTTGAACTCACAACCATCCTGCTGCCTCAGCCTCCTGAGTGCTGCTATTATAGGTGTGCCACCACTGCGCCTGGCTTTATTCTGAAAACTTCATATAGGTGGAATCAGACAGTATGTGACATTTTGTGACAGGTTTCTTTCACTTAGCGTTGTTTTGAAAGTTCATTCAGGTTACACCATGCATCAGTACATCTTTGTTATGATCAAACAATGTTCCATTGTATGGATATATAACATTTTATTTACCCACATGTCAACTGGTAGATCTGGCTATTACAAATCATACTTCTGTGAATATTCATAAAGTTATTATGCGTAAATTATGTTTTCATTTCTACCTAGGAGTGGAAATACTGGGAACTGCCAGACTGTTTAAAAGGGTTACATTCCCACCAACCGTGTTCCAAACTCGCCACATTCTTATCAACACCTGTTACTCTCTTTTGATTCAAGACACCCTATTCATTGTATTAGTATACCTTGTAGTTTTGATTTACATTTCTTGGTGACTAATGATATTAAAATCTTTGTGCTTATTTGTCCACTCAGATCATTTGCCTGTTTTAAAACTGGATTTTGTCTTTCATTGTTGGCTTTTAGAGAGTTCTTTGTATTCTGGTTACTAGTCTCTTACCAGATATATGATTTGAAAGTATTTCCTTTTGTTCTGTGCTGGTTTTTTCATGATCTTAGTGGTGTCTCCTTGAAGAAAATTTGCGATTTTGATAAATTTTTTTTGTTATTGTTCCTTGTATGTTTGACGTCACGGCTAAGAAATCATTACTGAATCCAAAGTCAGGAAAAACTATGCTTGTTTTCTGAGGATTTTTTATAGGTTTTGCTTTTCACTGGTATCTTTGATTCATCATGAGTTAGTTTTTACATGAGATAGGAGTTCAACTTCATTCTTTGTATATGGCTATCTAATTTTTCCAGCACTATTTGCTGAAAAAGACTTACTGTTTCTCCACTACATTTTATTGGTATTCTTGTCAAAACTCAATATTGGCCAAAATGTGAGGATTTATTTCCGGATTCTAAATTCTACACATGTACATGTCTATGCCAGATCATTCACTGTCTTGATTACTGCAACTTTATAGTCAGTTTTCAATCTGGGAAGTGTGAGTTCTCCAACTCTGTTCTTTCTCAAGATGTTTTCGCTATTCTGATTCCCTTGAATTTTCACAAGTATTTTAGGATAAACGTCATCTGAAGCCAGTTAGGATCTCAACAGGGACTGTGTTGAATCTATAGATTATTAAAGAACTACAGGCCCCTTAATAGCAGTTTTACTGCTGGTTAATGAACATATAATGTTTTCCCATTTATTTAGGTCTTACTCGACTTTTCAACGATGGGTTGTAATTTTCAAAGTTTACACTTGTATAAATAAAACTTATAATTATTCCTATATTTTTTTGCTTGCCACTGTGAATGAGATTTTCTTAACTTCAATTTTTAGGTTGTTCATTCCAAGTGTATAAAAATGATGTAATATTTTTGTGGTTTTATTAATTCTAGTAGTTTTTTTTAGTAGATCCCTCAGAGTTTTGTTTTTAAGGTAACGTCTCACTGTGTAGCCCAGGTTGGCCTTGAACCTGTGATCCTCCTACCTCAACCTCCCTAGTGCTAGGATTAACAGGCATGTGCCAACTTCCTCAGGGTTTTCTACATATGTAATCATGTTATCTGCAAAACAGCGATTGTTTTACTTCTTCCGGTCCAAACAAGATGTCTTTTAGTCTATTTTCTTACAGAATGGCTCTGGTTAGAATCTCTAGTACAACGTTGAAGAAAGGTGTTGACAGCCAATACCCCAATCTTATTCCTGGATCTTAGGGAAAAAGCAGTATTTCACCATCACATATTATAACTGTGGTTTTTACATAGATGTTCTTTTGCAAGAGTGGTATGCTCTTCTGATCCTAGTTCAGTGTTTTCTGTCCTGAACATCTGTTGGATTTTGTTAAATTCTTCTTTTACATCTATTGAGATGATCATGATTGTTTTCTGTCCTTCATTCTATTAATATGGCTTATTCTGTACTAACTGATTTTCAGATGTTTAATCAATCCTGCAGGCCTCAAATAAATCCCACTAGGTCATACGACAGAATTCTTTCTATATGCTGTTGTACTTGGTTGAGGACTCTTGTGTCCATGTGCTTAAGAGATACTGGTCTACAGTTTCCTTGTGATGTTTGATTTTAAAAGCAGGATAATGGGTAGGAAGTATTACCTTTCTGTCTTTTGGAACTGTGTGTGACAAATTAGTATTAATTCTACAAATTGGTAGCCATCCTGGAGAACTCACCAGTGAAGCCATATGGGCTTAAGATTTTCTTTGTGGGTAGATTTTTTGTCTTTTTAATTACTGAATCTCTTATTTGCCATTTGGTTTATTCAGGTTTTCAAAATTTCTTTCCAGAATCATTTTCCATAGTTTGTTACTAGGAATTTGTCCATTTTATCTATCTAATATATTTGTATAGTTTTGTTCATAGTATTATTGTATCACTTTTTATTTCTGTAAGGCAGTTATGTTTCTTCTCATTCTTGATTTTAGTAAGCAGAGTTCTGCTTTTCTTGGTTTTGCTTAAGGTTTGCCCGTTTTGTTGATCCTTCAAAAGAATCAACTTTTAGTTTCAGATTTTCTCTACCTTTTCCTATTATTTTAATTAATTTCAACCCTAATCTTTATTATTTTCTTCCTTCTACTAGTTTTGGGTTTACTTCTTTTTTTTCTGGTGTATTATACTGAAGGTTAGGTTAAGAACATGACATCTTGCTTTTTAAAATTTTTATTTCTCCTTTTTTTTTTTTTGTATTTTTGAGATAGGGTCTTGCCATGCAGTTCAGGTTGGCACTGAGCTCACTTTGTAGCCCAGGCTGATCTCGAATGCACAATGATCCTCCTGCCTCAGCCTCCCAAGTGCTGGGATTATAGGCACCAAGACTGGCTTGTATTACTAATTACTAATTTTATTCCATTGTAGTTAGAGAAGATACTTTTAATATTTCAATTCTTTAAGTTTATTGAAGCTTGTCATATACTCTGTCTCAAAGAAATGTCCCATGTGCATTCCAGAATGGTGTGCATTCATTCTGCTACTGTTGAATGGAATACTACTCCACCAATGCAGAAGAGCATTCTACAGATGTCCGTATGTCTAACTGTTTTATATGGTTAAATTCACTCTTTCCTTGTTGATATTCTGGCTTAGCTGTTCCATCTATTATGAAAACAGACTATTGAAGGATCCAAATTATTGCTGAGTTGTCTATTTTTCCCTTCAATTTTGTCACATTTGATCACAATTTTCGATCCTTAGGATCTCATTAAATGCTAAGGGGGGTAAGATAGGAACATGGCACATGCTGACAGCAACTTCAAGGGTGAGGTGGTGTCCATGTAGAAAACAGCACATTCAGTCTGGGGCTCTTTCCTCCTCTTTTTTGATTTTTGTAGTACTGGGAATTAAACCCACGGTCTCACAGAAGCCACTAGATCCTTTTGTTTTTGAGACAGGATCTCACTAAGTTGTCCAGGCTGGTTTCAAACTTGCAATCCTCCTGCCTCAGCCTCCTGAGTAGCTGAGGATACAAGCAGGAGCCATCACACCCAATGGGCTCTCTCCTATTCTTACCCTAAGTAGGAATTGTGACTGATTTTCCACAGAAACAGTGATCTGATCTGATATGAAAAAGGGAAGCCTGGGCTCAATGAATAACATAATCCCCTAAATGGTTAAGAGGGAAAGGAATTAGAACTGTGCAATCTATTTGAAACTGCAGAAAACCATAGACTAATCCAAACCACCAGGCACTGGCCAATCCCAACACAAACTGAGAATGTTCAGTAGTGGGTAGAGTGTTGTTAGAAGCCTAGAAATTTCAAGTGTTGTCCTTCTTAACTCTTGAAAACATTGTCAAGAATACACTCTTGGGCAACTTTCATAAAACTGCCTACTTGTATTTACATTTATTCTCAGGCATCTCACTACTCTGACAGAACTACTGTAAACAAGTCTCAAAGAAGTATGTGGTAATAGAGCAACTTATTAGCACTGTCAGGATAAACGGTTCTCCTGAATAAATAGACTAACTGAGATCTGCAAAGATGCCCTAAGGTAGTCAGGTCTATCTGTCCTCTGTTCTACTCAACATCTAAATTACAGTGACTTCATTATTTATATTGCTCTATCAAACATTCATGAAAGTTGCCAAAAAAGCACATACTTATACTTACATTGAATATTAAGAAGGGAATTTAAACTTTCAAGAAATTCAGCTGTGGTATCTTTATACTTTTTATAGAACAAATCAACTATTCAGTATAAATTCTATAAAATATAAAGTAGTCAAAGAAAAGTATGATTAATTATATATAGAATTAGCTTGTTTTACATATTGCTTGATAAAGACAAAAACTGATGAGAATAAAACAACTATAATTGTTAACTGTGAGAATGTACAAAATTGTTTATGATGACAAAAGAAAACACAAATTACCAACTGGAAAGAATTACTGCCCCATATCACAAGCAAGAGTGATAGTTGAAGTGTGTACATACATCTGCTTGACCTCCTCTCGACTGTGTTTCTCCCAGTCTTCAAGGTGTCCTTGCCTGTGTGCTGTAATTTTGATTGGTTCTGCTGATGATCATTAGACAACTTGCCTCCATTTCTCCTGCCATTCATCACCATGTTCTTGGATTCTCCCAACCACTTCATACCCACAGACAGCCTGACCCAGGTGCATTTAGTCACTCTCTTCAAATAGCTTAGAAAATAATTTCAATGTTCTCTCCTAATGGAAACAAAACATGAAGAACAAAACAAAATGAGGAGGTAAATACATGAAAAACCATGCTACACAGAAACCTAAGTGCCTAAGAAAGATACATATAATTGAGATTAACTTAGTAATTAATGTCTCTACTCTTTAAAGGCCCCCTTGCCATGATCCTCCATTGCCCTCTACCCTCCCCCGTTGTCATACTATGCCATGCTCAGGACTACAGCCCTTCCAGGCTCTACAGTAACACAGGGACTTGCTCACTTCTTGTGCTTAAGATAGCTGGCTGGCATATAGCTGGGGGGGGTGTCATTAAATATTTACCCTTTTCAGTTACCAATCAGTAAGACTCATCTTCACTTCTTATTGCACTGATACCTAGGGATCTATAATCTGCTCAAATTACATGTTTTGGTAAAGCATTATGAGCCCTGTGAGTAAACTGTAAGGCAATTAATTACTCTATCTCCTTTGTCCCAAGCAAAGTTTAGGAAAAAGGACCTATCTGAAGTTTTGTCTACCAGGATAAGGGCCAATTGTTAGATTACTACTCAATACTTGCAGCATAAAGAAACCCACACACAAAATTTAGCAGAGGGGCCAGAATAAGAAAAGTAAAGGACTTCATGTATTTTTTTGTTGTTAGTTTGAAGTCACTTTGAAAGTATTTGAAAATCGATATCCAGATATCAAAGTAGTACATGCTTGGAAATATTTGCTTTACTATTTATTACTTTATAATGGCCACAAAATTGAGAGACTAGTATGTATTTGGTAATATACAGGTATACCTCATTATCTGAATTTTAATTGGCTGAACTTGAAAAAAAGAATGGTATGGGTAGTGAGAGGATTCTTACAATTTCAAATTAGGACTGAGTAAATTACTCGAAATGGAATAAGAAAAATAATGTTCCTGATATCATTCTATTATGGAATCATACTCTAGTATAAAGTCAGAGTAAAAAGGTCCTAAAATATGAACATATAGAACCTGAGAGCTAATCCTGAGACTTACAGATTACAACTATGTCTTCCAATATACAAATGAAACTGGGGTCAATTCCTCTTGCTATACAATCAACCTGCTGCAGAGATATAATCAGAACCTAGCACTTTTGCTGATGGATTTTTCAATTACATCAGACTAGAGTCAATTTCCCTTCCTTTTTCACAATCACAAAGAAAAGTACAAATGATGAACTTTTTCAGTCCTGAGGATTTAACCCAGGGCCTCACACAGGCAAAGCATATTCTACCACTGAGCTACAACCCCGTTCCATGAGAAATACACCTAGAAATACATACCTGATCATGAGGGTATAATAACAATATAAATACGAAGTATCTATTTTTTTACTTGACCGCAGGACTATATGAATTTACTATGTGGTAGAATGTGCATTGAGCAACCTTTCAGGTGAAAGGTAAAAGGTATTTGAATGGTGTTGAGCACAGTTTCACAGTTTTTCTTTATATGTACTTTTCTCCTAGGTCCTTTTCTATTTAAATCTGATTAGTACTCAACTTTGCCTTTTGAGTCTCTTAATCCTACAGATATGTTGCTGCTTAACTTCTAGGAAAGGGTAAGTACAACTATCATATAGAACTAAAGATTATTCAAATATTAAATTTTGCCAAATACAAGACTTCTTATTGCTAATCAAGTCCTCTATATGTATACTTAAGAAAAAAGGCATAGTATTCAAGAGCAGTATACTTTTGAAGCACCTAGACACACGAAAGCTGTGAAAAAATACACCAATACCCTCTCTTATACTTCTTTTCTGCCTAGACTATCACAACCTGTTTTTGTTGGCTGATTACTTTTAAGCCCTAGCTCAGTATGTAGGTCCTCTATGAAGTTTTCCTTGACTCTCACTGACAAATCCAATTGCATGTCCCTACTATAAAACTTAGGTGAAAGCCCTTAGGGTCACTATATTTTATTAACTAATCACCTGCTTTCTTAATTTGTAGAGAGTTTCTGAGGTCTAGACTTTTAATCTCTACTATAACACATGGATCAGCCACACTTAACTAATGAAACGATAATTAGACTGTGGCTTAAACTACATCACAGAAATGCAATTCCTTCATTTTTCTTCAAATTGTACATTAAAGTTACTGCCTGACCTCTTCAAATCCTCTTTCTCAAAGTGCTTATGGTGCTAAGGGCAGCAAGAGAAATTCCTATATAGGTACAAAGCTGGCAGGACTCACAGCTGCTACCACCTTGCTACTATGCTGCTGCCTTAGCTCCTAGTTCTAGACCTCTAGAGAAAAAGCACAAGGAGGAGAAGGTGAAGTGCTTCTTGTCATTTAAGGAACACATGATCCTTAGACTGCCCGATATGAGACACACTCACGTATAATGACAGAAGGTATTTTTTTAATCTCTTAGGAGTGCTAATTTTTCTCAATGATAAAACCTAAAGTAGAACTATTTGGAATAGAAAAGAGAAATCTGACTTTAGGTAGAAGTGACACAAGAAACAGCCATCTATGGAGAATCTTTAAATTCAACCAAGATTTCCTCTCACCAGATACAAACCAGAATACCAGGGATGAAGTCAATAAGTAGTCAATGAGAACTGCACACAATTTATTACTCTAAATTATTTGTTCATTCATTTTGTCATCTATTGGGGTAAAGAACAGATGCCAAAATTTTAAGGAAAATTATGGAATAGAAAGATTACTTTGAGGAAGTTATATCTATTAATCTAACGTTTTCTGAGAATTGAAAGTTCATCAATAAATCATTTCAGCAGTAGCACACATAAGCCCTGTTCACAGAACACAGACTAAGATCCACTTAAATTTATCCATAATTTCAATTAAATGTGGATTAATGATCCAAACTATGTCAAGTCTCTTTTGATATATCGTGGTCAACTGACTATTGTTTGAACTGAAGATCCTTTAGTGTAGTGGTGGCAAAATTATGGCACATGTGTCACAGCTAGCTGTTTGCTATCACTGAAAGTTCTATAAGGTACATCATCATTGTCTGGTGTAACAGACACTTCTGTCAATCAAAGAATAAGGCTGAATTTCACTAGCATGAATGCAATTTACATGTGTCCAGATAGAGCCTAGCAGAAACACCCACATTCTCCACACAATCGTGTAAGAAAAAAAACGACTTTATGTAAGCTCACAAATGAAAATTTTGCAAAAGTAGTTCTAATAAAGCTATCAGTAATTTGGATGCTATTTATAATGAATATACACTACATTAATGACCAGATCACTTGTTCTGCCCAGATGAGTGTGGATGTTTTTGCTGGGGTGATCTTTCCTCATAGCACAACAAAAACTAAAATAAGTCTGCACTAGTGTAGACTAAAGAGAAACAGGAGTCAAAGACATCTGTAGATAGCAAAACCAAAAGGCTTCCAGGCTACCACAGTGCTCCCTGCCCTCACCCGCAGGAGTATACAGTCTTTATGCCAAGGAACACAGCAGACTCACATGGAAATGTCCCCAGGGTCTTGGCTTGGTTGATAATATTTGAACTAGTTAGCCACTGGCTATATTTAGATGTAAAAATTACTTCATATTTATGCAAAAACTCGCAGTTATCCGTTCACTGGTTTGGTGATACTAGGGACTGAACCCAGTACATAGTGACCTACAGCTTTTTTAGAATTACAGATCTGGTCTTGTTAAGTCAATAAACTGCCCAGGCTGGTTTTAAACACGAGAGTCTCCTACCTCTGCTTCCCAGAGTACTTGGAGTTTCTACTATTTGCTATGTCCAGCTAGGAAAAAAAAAAAAAAAAAAGAGTACTGGCCACTCCAAGTGACATAGTAACTTCAGATTCTTCTATATTCTGATTTCCCAATATACAAATGTCAGGAAAGTCATTAGACATCTACTACATTCCAGATACTGCTATAGGCACTGAAGGTAATTAAGCTATAAGGAAAGAACAAAATAACGTTTCTACCCTTATATGTGCTTATACAGGTATTCTAATGGGAGAAGGTACCAGGAAATAATAAATTAGTTAAGTAACTTACTAATAATAAGTAAATTTCAGTACCTTGTTAAAAATAACAGTTTATATTAGCAGGGAATGTTCTCACGTAAGGGCTATGGTGGCTCTTTTCTAAGAAAGCTAAAGAGGGTGAATGGCTCTGGTAAAGCATGTACGAGGCACAGGGAGGGTAAGTGCCAAGTCCAGGGGCAGCAATGCCCTTTGTGTGGCTGAAACAGATTGCAGGGGGGAGGTTAGACAGGCTTTGGGAAGAAAACATACAACAGGGGGTTTCAGAAGCCACTGATGAAACTATGGTACTTATTCCCAGTGACATGGAGAACAGAAATGACAGGACTGAACTCAGTTTTAAAGAAAGGATCACACTGGCAGCTTGCTATATGAAGAGCTCACAAACATATTTTTAAAAAGTCGCTTCAATGAAGCTACTAATAACTTCCAGGAACAAGAGGAACAGGGAGACTACTTAAGTGAATGCAATAAACTACAGAAAAAGTAGTGCCCTGCAGCAGCAAAGGTACAAGAAGTGGCTGGTTTCAGGGTCTTTTCTGAAGGTTTTACTTACAGACAGCATTTACTGACAGATTATATGTGGGGTTGAGAGGAAAGAAGACTCACATGTGCCTCCAAGTGGAAGAGTGAAGTTAGTATTTTGGCA
Source organism: Dinomys branickii (assembly GCA_004027595.1). Taxonomy (NCBI): domain Eukaryota; kingdom Metazoa; phylum Chordata; class Mammalia; order Rodentia; family Dinomyidae; genus Dinomys; species Dinomys branickii. The sequence continues at coordinate 46,425 of PVLD010010694.1, read as the reverse complement.
GATGACAATGACTACTGAAGACTAGATTTTGGAAGGGGTCTAGATATGAGAGTTTGGTTTTGGTCATTTCTGTTATGCTCTTTAGTGGTCCAAGTGAGGTAGGCAGCTGGATAGAAAGGCCTAGACAATAGTTCAAGGCCAGATACACAATAGTAACTAGAATCACAGTGGTCATGCTATTTCACATCATGGTAACAGAAAAATCACATAGCAGTATGGATAAAAGAAGTCCATGAATTAAGGAGACTCACTAATAACTGGAGGTCAAATTAAGGAGAAAACAGTGCAGAACAAAAAGAAGCAACTAGTGAAGGAGGAGGGCAACCAAGAGTAAACTAGGTACAGTGCTCCAAGGAAGGAGTAACCAACTTGGGCAAAGGCTGCAGAGGCCCAAAGGCAAATACATGTATCTCTTTTATGAGCCTGAACTCCAGGGCAGGATGTATCACTGATGAAATCTGCAAGCCCTGCTCAGACCACAGAGAACCTCCAAAATGCACACCTTGCCTCAAAACGTGCACTGAGAAAGTCAGAGGGGGCTTTTAAGAAATAGATGGGAGAGGAGCAGAGGACAAATAGCAAAACAAAAATAAAACACAAGTGCCACATGCCAGAAAAGACATATGTAAATTAAATTCAAGGGATAGGAGATGATGGGAATAAGTTGGGATCAGTATACCTCTCAGGGTTTATTTTGAGGCAGGGCCTTGCTAAGTTGCCCAGAATGACCCCCAAACTAGAGCCTTCTGCCTCAGCCTCTCAAGTAGCTGAACCACAGAGATGCACCACTATGCCTGGCCTCCTTGATGGTTTTTAGAATTTGTGATAAAATTATTTTTCATAATTACTTTCCCACATTGGAATAACATCATCTGAGAGAGGGAAATTCCTCAGCATGACTGTGTAGGGCTTTGCCTCTTCTATTTCTGTAAGAAAATGCAATTGTGATTGTGCTCTAAGATGGGTAGCACCATCCCTGAGAAGTTTACCAACACTGATGCCCAGAAAGCTGCTTTCTATGGTTTCACTGGATGTCGGGGAAGAAACACATTTCAGATTCTAGAACTATAATGGTTAATCTTCACTGTCAACTTGACTGGATTAAGAGATTTATGGAAAGGTGATCAGATTGTGAGCGTATTAAATCCAATGATGAGCTTATAGGTGAATGGGCTATAAGGAGGCGGGGTTTAATTGGGGGAAGTGAGACACAGGGATGTAACACTGGAGACTCAATTCAGTCCTTGTTTCCCACTTTTCTGGCTCTTTACCTGCTCTCTGCTTCCTGGCTGTCATGGGTTGAGTAGCTTACCTGTGCCACATCTTTCTGTCATGCTGTTTCTGCCTTGGAGCGAGTCAACCATGGACTAAACCCTTTGAAACTGTGAATCAAAACAAACCTCTCCTCCTTTAAATTGTGGAAGTCAGGTATTTTGTAGCAGCAACAGGAAAGCTAACCAATACAAATGCATACCAAACATATAAAAAGAAGGTAATTTAGAATCAATGTAAAATATATTAGAAAACTGCTAAAATAAGAATTGCACTTAGAGCAGAAAGGATTTGAGAAATTAAAAGCGGAAGCCAGGTGTGTGTACACATGCCTATAATGCCCACACTCTGGGAGCCTGAGAAAGAAGAATCCCAAATCTGAACCTAGTTTGGGCAATTTAGCAATTTCTTAAGACTGTCTCAAAATTTAAAAAATGGGGCCAGAGATATAGCTCAGTGGTACAAGTGCCTATCTGGCAAGTGCAAGGTCCTGAGTTCAATTCCTGGTACAAATAAAATAAAATAAAATAAAAATAGGAATATATACCTCAGTGCAGTGTATCTGGGTTCAATTCCAAGTATCACAAAAAGAGAAAAAAAGAATTAAAGAGAAAACTCTTAATCATATCATAATACCACTTAGATTAAAAGAAAAAGTACCACACTCCACCACCACAATACATTCCCAATCAGCAACACTAGTAGTTTTGAGGGAATGAGATAACGTGGAAATATTTTTCCCCAAACATCTCTTTGTAATCAGGAAATCTGTAATGGTGGGGTAAGCACTTCAATACTTTAACAAGTTTCAAAACCAAGCACAAGTGTCTCATAGGAAATGTGCCTGGATCACGTAGGCTTGCTTTACAACTGGCAATGACAGCTCTTCAACAAACATCAATACCCTTCTATCTTTCCACAATAGCTTTATAGGATTATAAATTATTGAGAGGAGGAGGCAGTGAGACAGAGAGAGACAGACAGAGCACACACAGACAGAAAAGACTAGAGAGTGAACCCATGGCCTTCACTCTGAATTTCATTTCACCCCTTTTTATTTTTTGAGATGGGGTCTCATTAAATTGTCCAGGTTGGCCTTGAAATTGCAATCCTCTTGCCTCAACCTCCCAAGTCTCTAGAGGGTATTATAGATTTATACCACATCTGGCAATAATTTTTAATAATTCTTAAAAGCTTTGCCAAACTTGAGCACGAAAGAGAGTAGTTTTTTTGCTTAATGTCCAATACAAAGCAGGATTTTAAAAATCTGACAGAAAAATTAAAACAATAATTCTGAATGGGGCTACCAAGAATTTTAACATAATTCCTGTGACATTACCAAAAACTCTCTAACTATTTTAACATGTTGGACTTGTCTACGGATAGTTTATAGTTTATCTTAGAGGAATTATCTGGTGGGAGGGAAGTAATTTTCCAAGTGGCTAAAAAGAAAAAGTTAACACAAATTTTTAAAAAGCAGGTGCTAAACCATTAAAGGACTTATGAAACTCTTTTATTCAGAAGAACAAGCAAAATATTTTTAAAAGTGTTTCTGCTGCAATTTGTCAAGAAAGCAATTCAATATGCCAAACAGGTAACAGTGCTCTTTCTGGAGGCTGAGATCATAAGCAACTTTTACCTGGGATATGTTCAACTTTTCAAAATGAGCATGTATTACTTTTCTCACAGAAAAATAAAGATGTATACATGAAAAAGAAAAGTAAAACAGGCTGAAAGCTTTCAGTACATGGCCCTTGCACTTGGAATGCTGCCAACCTGCTCCCCCACACCACTTCCCAAACCTCACTTATGTCCTCTTTATTTGCTTTTACCCCTTCCATTTCTTGTCATGGTGCTTATTACAACCATACTCACTTCTTTATGTTATTATTTTATAACACCTGCTTCCTCACTGTAGTGTAAACTAGCTAAGGTGCACCTCCATGTCCCTGGAACACAGCACAAAGCCTGAAGTACTACAGGTCCATTTACTTCTAGTCCCAAACCTAAGTGCTGCTTATGAATTCAACTGGTTATTAGAGCTTTTTCCGAAATCAAAAGTTACAAAAGAATTCTACAGTATATCAAAGAATTGCATATCAGTTTAACAATGGGTACTCCAAGTCCATTTTAATCAATATACATCCAAGGTCCTATGGAATCTAGAAGTAATACCTTGGGGCTGGGGATATAGCTCAGTGGAATAAGCGCTTGCCTAGCAAGCGCAGGGTCCTGAGTTCAATCCCCAGTACCGCAAAAAAAAAAATAGAAGTCATACCTTTAGTGAAGCCCTCCAAAGCTGTCAGAAGCATGTGTTATCATTATTTCAATATAAGACTATAATATAGTTTGACCAGGCAATTGTTTATTCGTCAATTTGTTAAAAAACTACCATGACTTTATGTTCATACCTGAAACCTTACAACTTACAAATATTGTCAGAAATAGATCTCACTTGAGAAACTAGATGACTTGTCAAAATAGTTTAGCTAGTGCTAGTAGTACGAAAGGAGAAAAGCTGTAGGAATTTTTGTTTCTCTAAATTCACAATTATGCCTCTACCTAAGGCACAGCTGTCACTATAACACTGAAGCTGTCACATTAATTCAAATGCTAATTGGGTATCTACATCATCAGATCAGCAGTAAAGAACAGGTCCTCTACACTTGTAAAAAAAAAAAAAAAAATACTCTGGTTTCTTTTCAGATCGCATAAATCTTTCGCCTTTTACACTTGTAAAATAATGACAAATGTCAATGTTATTACTAGATTATCATTCCTGGTTTCCTTCTCTAGCTTCTGTAGAATCTAGCTCAAGATACATTTTGCTTTAGTGAATTTAACAGCTCTCCAAAGCATCCTCTGAAGGTGGTGATGCCCTCATTCGGACCACCAACAGGGATGGAGTCTGAAACCAAGAATACACCTTTTCTCCCCCATGGGGGTCAGGCCACGGCCTCAAGCATGCTTAAAAAGTGCTCCACCACTGAGTTACTTTCTCCAACCCTTTTTACTTTTTGAAATACAGTCACACTACATTGCTCAGGGTGGCCTAAAATTTACCATCCTCCTGTCTCAGACTTCCAAGCAGCTGGGATTAGAGGTATGCACCACCGCACCCAGCTGATACCAAAAATACTTTATAGTGCTTAACTCACAACCCTTTCAGGATAAAAAGACAGCTAGAGATACCATCACTAAATTTTGAAAAACACTGACCATGGTAAATTGGTTGAGTTAATTACTCTATTGGAGACTGTACCTGTGTCACTTTATAAGGAAAAGGGCCTTTGAAGTGCTATTAAGGATTTTATGATGAAAGACAATATCCTGGTGTTATGCTTTGTATGTAGAATGTCCCCTCAAAGTCTCATGCAGCCTTGGGGGTGCAGGCTTTTCAGAGGCAGTTGAATCTAGAGTTTGTGATTCATGGTCCAATCCTGGGATTAAGGGAGTGAGGGCTACACCTGCCCCAGGGAGAGTAGCGTGCATAATATAAGGGACAAAAAGAAAAAATCTTGTCTCTCTCACTGTTTTTGCTGTCTTCTGCCACCATGAACTGTTACTCCATGTGCCACTCTGCCTTGGAGCCAGCCAATAACGGGCTAAAACCTCTACAAACTGTGACCTAAATAAACCTTCCTCCTTAAGTTTGGCTGTCGGGTATTTTTGTCTCAGCAACGAGAGAAAAGTAAGACACCAATAGGCCTTTAGTGCCCTCATAAATGCCTATGTAAAAGAGAAGCAGGAGGAAACAGGACACCACAAAAAGGGGAGAGCAGAAAATGAAGTGATGTGGCACAGGGAATAGGATGCTGCAACTGCAAGAAACTGAAGGAGGCAAAGACAGACTCTCCCCTAGATAGCAGCCCTCACACACCTTAACATGGACCCAGTAAAACTGATGGTAAATTTCTGGTCTCCAGAACTGTGAGATACTATATTCCTATTATTTTAATCCACCAACAATGTGGTAGTTTGTTACAGCAGCCACAAGAAACTAATGCACAGGCTATGAAAACATAAACCAGAGTAAAAGTGCTTTACAACTACCAGACTCTTGAAATACAAAAATTTCCAAAACAAACATAGAAAGATTTAATATATCTTTTAAACAGGCCATTTAAAATAACTTTTAGTTATTTTTCCTTTTCAACTGCAGGTAAAAAACAGACTAATATGGATTTTTAAAAAATAAAGCTGGTCTCTCAATTACACATCTAATTACTGTAGTAAGCCAGATAAACACAATCTTCCTTAGAAGTGCTATGACTGGACATTTCCCATTTACGTAAAATGTTACAATGAAGCTATTTTGATAGAATTTTTCATTTAGCATGTGAAACAGCAAAATCCCCACTACTGGTAAGTTTATGATCAGACATTTGCCATATTCTCCACAGATCTATAGTTGAACGTGTGAATTCCTTTCTAATTGCTTCACTTTAAATAGTATTGCTTCAGGCCAGGCATACTTTGCATGCCTATAATCCCAGCACTAAGGAGGCTGAGACAGGAGGATCACTGTGAGTTTGAGGCCAGCCTGAATCTAATACTGAGGTTCTGGTCTCAAAAAAAAAAAAAAAAAAAGAAAAGAAAAGAAAAGATCACTTCATTTGAAGTTTCTCACATACCCACATTGTTTGTTTTACAATGCAGGATTTTATGTAAGAAAGACTTCACATCTCCAACAGTGCCAGGGACTAAACCCATGGCCTTGTGAATGCTAGGCAAGTGCTCTACCACTAAACCACATCCCCGATCCTTTTATTTTACTTTGACACAAGGTCTCATCACATCCCTAAATTTAGAGGCTGGGGTACAACTTGTAATCTTCTCGCCCCACCTGAGTAGATGGCATTACAGGTATGCCCCACCACCTTGGTTCAGTGGGTACTTTTTATTTTTTATTTTTGGTACTGGGAATCCAACTCGGGACCCTGTGCTTGCTAGGCAGGCACTGTGTCACTGAGCTATATCCCCGACCCTCAGTGGGTATTTTTAAAATAAAAATTTTTTAGTTGATGTGGTTGTATGGAGAAAAAAACAACAAAAAACCCCACAAGCTCCCCACATAAAACAATAAAAATACCTATTTACCCATCTCTACACCTAACACCTAGTAGCCACCTATGAATAAAAACCAAAGATGTTTCCTTTGTTACTATTTCCCGAGCCAAACATTTCACTTTTCTAGAAACTTACGCCACCTAGTGCCAAATGTCTGTAAGTGCAACCCTTAGAGCCACAGTTCCTCAGACTAGTCAACTGGACAGAGGCTGAAGGGAAACTTCCAAAGGTGATTCTTCTAGTCCTCTCTAGCAATGTAACCAAGCACAAGTCATTTAACCTTACTGACAGTCCAGGTTTGGCACACAGACTGAATTAACATCAATCACTAATAAAGGTCTCCAACTGCCTACTCTTTTCAAATAATTAGGCAAAAGCAAAGAGCCAGATACACTTGCTCCATTCCTCACCTTACAAATCCCAGAAGGAGAAAAACAAATCATCTCTGATTTTTAAAAAAACAAATTTTCAAAAAAATGAAAGAGGCACTGGGGTACTAATTATGATAAATGAGCATCAGTTTTTCTTTTCCTATCACTCCTGAAGAGAAGGAATGTGATTCCAACAACATACATAATTAAAAATTATACCACATTACACATACAATCAAGACTACAGATTTTGTTACAGTAGAACTGTTTGTGTTGTATCTGTTAAAACAGATTATTTTTCTCTTACTGTAAACTCCATCTTTTAAAGCAATTAACAAACCGTAACAGCTCCATTTTCAACGCTTCCTATGTTTATTATACCACTTAATTCTTGCACTCTGTAAAGTAGGTAGTTTGTTTTTACTTAATACAGATGTGAGGTTATAAATTTTCCTCAACTGTGCTGTAGAAAAGATTCCTCTGTTAAAAGGCTGTGAGAACAAAGGCAGATAAATCAGTTAAAGTAAATGCAATTGTACCAGTGGATGGTAAGAGAGAAAAGCTCTGGTGTTTTAAGATATAACCATGGTAAAATGTGGCAAAGAATTTAAGTCTGAAATCTCTAGTGGGGGCAAAAATTTTAGTTTAAAAGATTGCCATTAACAATTTCGGAGTACAAAAGGAAAGATGAGAAAATCTGGACTTAACTGTGGGAAGAAGGGAACTACTCAGGTGAAGCTGTCCTGCAATTTTAGAACTCAGGAAAGAAGTAGAGACTGTGAAGATACTAACGTTGTGAGTATTATCTCAATCCACTGCAAAAAGAAACAGGGTCAGCAAGGTAAGTTACTTGGCTGAAGTAATTCACTTCTGGTAAGATACTGTATCACCAGAAATACAAGGCACTTAAAATATTCTGAGCTTTATTATGGGCAGTTAAATGAAAGGGGAAAGGGGAGAGACTACAGAAGGAAATAAAAGAATGAGCAAGAGATGACACCGGCACTGGGAGAGGCAGCCATGTCTTGCAAAGCAGCACTTCGCATCTATATCATTTGGGAATTTGCGCTACTATCCATCCAGCTCAGTGTCCAACACATGGCTGGCTGCTCAAGATATCAATGAGGATCTGAATGCCCAATGCCTGGCAACAGGGAGAAACCACCTCCTAACTCTAACACTCTGGGCACTGTTTCACAGTATTGCTCACTACCATTTAGGAACTGTGCCAGTTACCTCACCACAGCCCTTTAACGCATACACAATATTACTATTATCACCCCAACTTTACTAACACGAACAGGCCTTAGAGAACTAGGAAAAAAATTCAGTCAAGGCCAGGCTGACAGACTGTACATTTTCAACATCATATAAATACAAGAAAGCAACACAATCCCGCCTCAAAATTTTAAGTACACTTTGTCCCATATTTGAAGAGTAAGACTCTAGAACAGAATTAAAAGTTTCTGATTTTCTGGGGTTCTTGGTGCAGTGTGGGCAGAGACACTTCCATAAGCATGCAACTATAAACTCTGGTAGGGTCTGTAAGAGAAACAAAAAGGGTGAAGGAGAGAATTATGCAGCAATAGACTTTGGATTGGAAGACCAGGGAAAATAACCAAATAAGACTATTTTAATATGAAAACATATTAAGATGTATTAAAATGCATTTCTGTAAATATATAAAGGGAGCACCTTTTTTGGGTCAAAAACATTCTTGCTATTATGTTTCCATTTACCAAGCAAATATTTTCAGAGACAACTGGCTTTGTCTGAACCTTCCACAGACCATGAATGAGGTCTGTTTATGGTTTCTGTTGTTGTTTTTAGAGAGACAGCTTTTTATGACTTTTGCACCCTACACTCCAGTGGCTGAAAAATCAAACTCCCCCTTACTTCTCAGTTGGGGGGTGATCTATTTCCTTAGAGCAGGCTGGTATTCTTGTTAAACATATATGCTCCACAGGGTGCAACGTAAGCATTTCCTTGAAAACAGAAGTCCTCCTCAAAGATCATTAATATATATCAGATACTTCACCTTGTTATATAAATAAGACAATGATTCATCTTGCAAACCTACAATCCACGCCAACATTTATCTAGAGCCTGCTGGGAGCCACTGGGCACTGTTCATGGTGCTGGAAGATCAGCTAACAGGCAACACCAGAGGGCGCACAAGAGGTGCTATTGTCAGGAAAATTAGAACTACTATAAATGGGAAGTGAGAGATCAAGAGAAATACACAGAAAAAAGGATCTCTAAAGAACAAGGCAAAAGTGTGCAGAATAGGAAGCAGAATGACCCTTCAGTGAAGAAACCTTTTGCATAAAACCCAAGAGGCAATCCCAGAGTCCTTAGTAATCAGCAATCTGATGATCAAGTTTTCTTATAAGGGAGGCACAAGTTAGAATACAGATAACCTTAACATCTGTATTAGGTGTTGCACTATTTCACATTAACATGCACAACTGAGGACTCCCCAGTTCAGTATTCCTGTGATGTGGATGAGATAGGTATTGCGTATCACTTAGAAATGAGACGGCTAAAGCTCAAAAGTGAGTTGCTTTCCTGAAATCAAACTATTGTTAGGGAAGGGTAGGTCTAAAACTCCTGTTAAACTGAAAACTCCAGTTTAAAAATAACATGTGGTGTTCAGTACAATAGTCAGGCATCTTATCCTTAAATAAAAAAGTTTATCACTGGCATGTTCCCTAGGTCTATTTACTTTTTTTTTTTAGTGTGCTACATGATACAGAAACTAAGACATTCAATTTGGCAAGCAGGAGCAATAGAGGTTTTAAGAATCAAGCTTTTTAGCCAGAAATGATGACATAAGCCAGTAATCCTACTTACTTGGAAGGGTGGGGCAGAAGGATCACAAGTTTGAGGCAAACGTGAGCAAATTACCAAGAGTTTGTCTCAAAATATAAAGAGTGGGAGATAAGGCTCCGAGGTAGAGTGCTTTCCTAGCATGCATGGGGCCCCGGGTTCCATGATTATACTCTCCCCAGTCAAGCTTTTGGGACCATTAATATATGCTAGTCTCTCATGCTAAAAACCAACCAATTATACAGTATCCCATCAATTGTTTTTCAGGCTTTTTAAAAATTAGTATATATTTGCAATACATAAAGATTACACTCCTCCTGGGGAGTTGGTATCCACACACACACACACACATCTTAATTATCCATCCCATCATTTTAGTGGTATTTCAAAAGAAAAAGTAAACTACATAAAACATGCAGATAAACTAAGTAAGTCAATTACAAAGATGTCAAATTGTGATTAAAATAGTTCTTCGCAACAATAGGTGGAGAAAAGAGAATAGTTTAGGATTGGAAGTGGTCTCAAAGATTAATGCTTGGTTATTTTACAGAAACTGAAACTTAGCCTTATCTTTTGCAACTAGTGATAGCAGAGACTGGAAGACAAGTTGATGATTCTTATTCCAAAGGTCTTTTGATTATTCCCCAAAATATATTTACATAGAGCAGTCAATATTTATATGTAGCCCTAGTTCTCCATAGAGTTTGTTGCATACAGACACTAGCTAGCCCCAACTCTCAGGCTGCCTGAGGCCATAGGCAGTGTGTGACCAAACTGGTTTAGATAGCCTAAACTTTGGCACCTTAGGAAAAAAACAAACCATACAAAATATATTCTACAGGATCATTAACTGTGGAAACTAGTGAGCTTTTCTCCCATTTGTGAGAAAATATTTTAGAGATAAAAAAGGTCAATACTGAAATGCAAATAGTTTCTGGTTCCACATGAGTGAAGTATATCCACTCTAACTTACTGACTCTGAACAATATGGGGATCAAAAACAAAAGTTTAAAGTTCTATTGTTAGAAGTTAAAATAGATTTACAGAAATAAACTGGGCTGAGTCTACTGTACAGATGGATTCTCTCTATAGCACGCCTTTAAAATAGTAAAACCCTGTAATGCATTTAAAATAAGATGTGCACAACTAAAATTTGGGAACATATCTTTTGAATAGAACAAGTTATGTTTGTAAGTGAAGAGCATTTTCTTCAATTTGATCAGGACAAAGGGAAGTTTGGATAATGCTTGTAAGATAAGCACAAGGTTAGATATTGGTCAGGCACAACCTTTCCTCTCAACTGACACTTCTAATAAAAGAAACGTCAAACTGTGGAGAAGAAAAGTGTGTGTGTGTGTGTGTGTGTGTGTACACACACTGAACTGGCAGAATTCAAAGAAAGTTGTTAAACCTTCCCCAATTAAAAGCTTGCTGACTAGGAACTTCTTCTGTGTACAGCACGTTCCACGAAACCTGGCCACTAAAAACGCAGGGTTTTAATTTCACACTTCAAACTTAACAGCCTTGAACAGAAAGTATATTTTAAAGTTTTAAAACTGACAGTCTGTCTTAGAAGAAATTACTTTTCCCAATCACTTGCATTTTAAGTTCATCAGCGACTCGTAAGTTTTATCTTGCAGTAATTTTGATTTGTGCTTCTTACAGTAATTAAAACCATTTTTCTATACCAAGTCAGTAAAACAAGTTTTAAAGTTACACATTACACATAAAACATCTCTATTGCACAAAGTTAGCTATGTGTGAAATACAACCATCCCACTCAGAAATCAGCGAATCGCTGTGTTTATTTTATCCTATGTACCCAACAGTGTGACCTAGTACAGGAAAACCATGGTTCTTTCCTTAGTTCCTTAGTGTTCATTCATTCATTGTACTGGGGAGGGAAGACATGGTTGTTTGGTTTTGTGGTATTAGAGATTGAACCCAGGGCCTTCAGACTGAGATACACCCCTACCCTTTTCTTGAGACAGGGTCTTGCCTAATCACTAAGTTCCTGAAGATGGGCTCAAACTTGCAATCCTCCTCCTCACATTCCCAAAGCGTTAGGATCACAGGCATGCACCACCACATCTACCTAATGGTCCCTACCTTTAAAAGTCTGCAGAACACCTTTAACAATAACCATGTTCTACGGTTGACACAGTCCCAGTAGTCCTGCCCAAGGAGAAGGACTCTAGTCAATGGAGAAAGTAAAGCTCAAGTATGGCGCAGAGAAGCAAAAAATAATAGAATCACAGTTAATTTATGTGAAAGGGATTTGCTTCACAAACCATGGGAAGGGCATTCCTGAGCACAGGGTGCTACTCAGACACACGCACAAATCTTTGTCTCACAACCCTGCCACATTCTCAGATTCTCAGGCCCTATAAACCCACAAATTTATATGCCTGTAAAGAGAATCAGACTTAATCCCAGATTTCTATGACTCAAGGGAAAACTTACAAACCAATAACTGATACTCCCTGTTCCCGACACACTGCTCAAAGACACACAAACACCCAAGACACTTCTTCATGTACACATCTCCCTATTCTTCATGTGCTTTTTGTTTGTTTGCTCATTTTCTTGAGACAGGCTCTCACTATGTAGTTCAGACTGGCCTTGAACTCAGTATGTAGCCCACGCTGGCCTTGAACTCACAGCAATCCTCCTGCCTCAACCTTCCAAGTGCTGGGATTACAGGAGTGTGCCGCAACGCCCGGCTCTTTCATGCGTTTCCTTCCTCCTCCCACTTTCCCCAGTATAGTTCACTGCTGTCTGATACAAGGACAGAAGAGTTTAGAGCATAGCAGTCCAGGGTGTGCAAAGCAGCAGATGAACATACAGGTGAGAGAATACTTGGGAGAAGAAAAGAGAAACATCTTTGAAAGTTCGGTTTCAAAGATGATGAGTAAATGGCACACATTTGAAATTCCAGCTACTTGAGAGGCTGGGGCAGGAGGAATGAAAATGAAAATTCAAGCCAGGCGCAGAGATGCACACCTGTCATCCCAGTACTCAGGATGCTGAAGCTGAAGGATCACTGTGAGTTCGAGGCCAGCCTGATCTGCATAGTGAGACCTTGTCTCAAGAAAGACAAAATAAAGGAGCCAGGGATGTGGCTCAGTGCTGCCTAAGTTCAATCACCCATTCTGCAAAAAACCAAAACCACCAAAAGACACTCTACTTTCCTCCTCAAGAATGCTGTATTCCTTCCACTCTCAAACTAAATTGTTTAAATAACAATGCTTTCAAAGTAATACTACAATGGATAGATTTTGAAAAACTAAATACCAACTATTAAATCTGACAATTTGGAAATTAACAAATTATTAACAACAGGTAATTCATGATCTACTGGGCACCTAATATGCACCTGCCTCTGGGCACACAAGATAAGTAAGAACTCAAAGACCTCACAAGAAAGCTAAGTGAGTGGGCCTATAAACAAACCAATACAACATGATACAGTGTTAGTAACTGCTCAGGGAGCACAGAGGAAGGTGTATTCTACTGGGTGGGCCAATCCTGACTGTAAGAGAAGGTGCCACCAACCAACAGGCACAGCCAGCCCTCTCGGAGGGTCCATCTGAAGCATCTGTGTATACTCTGGAAGGAAAAGGGCACGTGAATGCTGGACCCAACGGGCCAAAAGTCATTATGTATGAGAAACTAACGTAGCTGGACCTTGAGAGAAGTACAAAGTAGAACGCTCAGAGTAAAATCTCAAAAATGGGCTAGAGTCCCCACACGTGCGAGACTGAGCCGTTTGTGAACTTCAACCTTGCAATACGGAGAGCTCCAACAAGGGCAGGGTCACACCTGCGGTTGAAGTTGCTGAATCTTCGGCTGCACAATAAAAGTGCATCTATAGCAAGTAACTCTTCAAGTGTGTACTCCAACACGCACAAGTCATCGGTGATTCTTTCAGGCTAAAATTACTGCCTCCTTCCTTTTACAATGATTTATGTTTCTGCTACTAATTACAGCACGAAAAATTACAGGCATGCTCTCAGTAAATATCAAAGACTGAAGGGAAAAAGTTACAGCTGGCAACAGCTTCAACTAATGATACTACGCTGGAGCCTTCGTACCCATAAGGCCACGCTTGACAGAAGTTTGTATCAAAATCATGTCGAGATGAAAAGAATCACAATCAATCACTATTTTAAATAGAACTTCTCCCTTAGAGCAAATTTCATCAAGTTCTTCATACTAACTTCAAAGAATCCATTTCCACTGCCCAGTATTCCTAAAGTTTCACCACTCCAGATATCGTAAGCTACAGCTCCACAACCGGCCCGGGGAGTTTCTCGGCGCCCCGCTAGTGTCCACCTCGGTCGAGCAAGAAGGATCCCCGAGTTGTCGCTTTGAAGACACGTTCGTCCGCCCTCTGGGAAGGTGGGGTGGCCGTGAGCACCTCTCCTTTGCGGGTGTGTATGGTAGCACCCAAGGCGCCGCGGGACGAGGGGAAGGGACAGCAGAGGCAGCACAAAGGGGAGGGAGCCCGACGCGGGGACGCCGGGCCGGGGGAGGGGACGCGGCCGGGCGCAGGACGCGCTCGGAGGACACTCGAAAGGCGGCTCGTGCCAAAACAAAAACAACCGAAAGTTCAGCGCAGCGGCGGTAGCAGATTGGGCGAGCCCGTTCACGGCTGCCCATTGGAGAAGAGGAAAACAGAGTCCCCCAATCGCAAGCGATGGGGCTGCTCCCCTCGTGCGGCCGCGACCCGGCTCCTACGCCGCCCGGCGGCCGCTACCGCTCCCTTCCGGCCGCGGCCACCACTGCAGGCCGCCCGCCCCGCAGCCCCGCCCCGCGGGCCGCGCGCCCCGACCCGGCCCGGTCCCGGCCCGGTCCCGGCCAGGCCGCCGCGGCACCTCACGCCCCCGCCCGGCCGCCCAGCGCGGCAGCCGCCCGCCTGCCCCGGCTCACCACGGCCGGCCGATGCTGCTCGGGCGCGTTCTAGGCCCCGCCACCCGGCCGCTACGCTGGGAAGGGGGGGAACCCCACGCTGCCGGGCCACTCTTTCCCGTCCCCTCAGAAAATTAATCACCAAAAAATAATTCCACAGAAAAATGGAGAGTAAAATTCAAGATGGCGGCACGGACCGCAGCACCACTCGCTCCATCCGCAGTGGAGGAAAAAGGAGTCCCGCCGGCCCCGGGCCCCCCCCCCCGCCCCCACCCCGCGGCTGCTAACTCCGCCGCACCCCCGCGTCGGCACCCCCGGCCCCGGCTCGCCGCGCTCGGCTGCCCTCGCCCCGCCGCTCCGGGCCTCACCTCCACCTTGCGCGCGGCCGCGCGGTCCGACAAGCATCCACGGCCCTCGGGGGCCGCGTCCCGTGTCCTCGCGCCGCGCGGTGCCTCCTCCGGTCCCCGGGCGTCCTCACCTCATATCGCCGGAGCCTCGCTGTCCGCGCCGCAGACGCGTCGCCGCCCCCGGTGAGCCACCCGGACACCGCCCGGGCCCGGTGGAAGGACACGAAAAGGAGTCCGTGACCGACGGCGGAGGGACACCACGTCGGCAGCAGGCGTGCGCGCCCCTGTCCGAGGCTGAACGCCGCGGTGGCTTCGACGGGATTTTGTGAGGTGAAGTGGAGGGACACCAGGCAAAAAGAAGTTCCTCGCCGGCGGCTCCCGACGGCGGAGGCACAAGAGCGACTTTCGAGAGAACGAGCCGCGTCGTTGCCGTCGCTTCGTTTCGCAGCGGAGGGATCGCGCGAGCGTCGGTACGGAGATCCCTCCGCCTCGCTGCCCTTTAAATCGCGGTGAAGGCGGCGCCGCCGTTCGCCCCGCGGGCGCCACCTAGTTCCCGAGTTGTCTTCGCAGCCCGCCGCCCTGCGGGGCCCCGCGCCCGCCCCCGGCCCTCGAACACCTGCACCTACCAGGGACAGCTCCCGAGCCCCGACTCTGGGGGGCAGCCCGGGACGCGGGGGACGCCTCTTGCCTTCTGCGCCTCCTGGTTGCTTCGAGGGGAGGCGGCCCCTGGGAAGCTGTTTCTTTGTTGTGGGAATGGGTGTCGCTGGGAGCAAATACACCCTTAAAGACCATGTGGGCAGCCCAAGCATTACAACACGGGAGGAGGGGAGGGAGAGAGCGTGCATTGGTCAGGCTGCTCCGTGCTGTCAGCCAGGCCAGGCATTGCTTAAGCACCTACTGGGTGCCAGTCTCTCCATGACACAGTGTTATTTCCACCTCTCTCCCTTCTTGCGCTCTTTGAGCGCCAGCGAGGCGGCCGAATCCTCACGGAGTTTAGGCAGTAAAAGAGGGTACCGAGTGGCTGGCCCTCAAGTCCGGGGGCATGGCAAAGCCCCACGCCTTAGGGCCTGCAGTGGGGTGATAAAGTGTAGGGAATGACAATAGTTAAAGTAACACGTATGCAACCCTTCCCAGGCACTGATCCCAGGCTTCTGGTGCCTTCTCTCTCCCCTCTTACAACAACCCCCAGAGGGGGGAAGCATTGTGTTTCCCAGTTTACACACGGAAACGAGGCACAACTGGTCACCGTCTGAGGATGAGTCCTTATTCAGTAGTCTGGTGGAAAATGCAGACTGCAAATAAGTACTGTAATAAAGCGCACGCTATAGCCCTCCAAGAAGTTGGGGTTGCCGAGGGATGGCCTCCATACAGCTATCCTCAAGTGCACCTCACCCCAGCTTATCTCATCTTCCCTCCTCCTTGACCTTGGTGGCAGACACCATGTTTCTTATTCCTTCCACCAATGAGA
Organism: Dinomys branickii; assembly: GCA_004027595.1. Taxonomy (NCBI): domain Eukaryota; kingdom Metazoa; phylum Chordata; class Mammalia; order Rodentia; family Dinomyidae; genus Dinomys; species Dinomys branickii. The sequence continues at coordinate 30,157 of PVLD010010694.1, read as the reverse complement.
AACCGAGACACAGTGACTTGCTGAGGGCGCATAGCTAGCAGCAGGGGAGACAGGTCTCAATCTCCAAACCCAGAATTCCTCCAACTGCCCTCACCCATGGGCTCCAGACTGGTCTCCTTCCTCCACAGGCCCCCTTGGGGATAGGGGTGGGTCACAGATCCTGGCAGGTTTTGGGGTGCTTCCTGCTCTTTCACTCTGAAAACAGCAGGCCGCCTGTACTTTCAGAATCCACCTTGTCACGGTCCTCTTTGCAGACGTAAGTAACTAGCGATTGCTACAGTCTTGTTCGTTCCTGGTTTATCACTAAACTCTTCTTTCCAAGATTTTTGTAATGCTTGGCTGCAGATACTCACTTGCATTCCAGAGACACTGTGGCTGCCACAGCTACTCCCACTACTGGAAGCCACAGGAGGTGGGCACGCTTATGGGCACTCATGGCCTTATGTCAAACTTCCGCTGTCTTGGTGCCCAGGCCCCAGTTCAGCCACACCTTAGCAGCCCTTCCTAGCCCCAAATGTCAGCGTCCTCCCCACTCCAAGCTTTCCAGACCCCACCCCACCAGCAGCAGTGGACTCCATTGATCCTTCACACTGACCCAAACCCCTGAACCTCCAAGTGCTTGGCCCCTCCATTTGTTCCCTGACCGACATTAGTCCTAGTGCTCTGGGTATTGCACTGCAACGGGCCAGGGTGGGCCCCCAGCCTGGCAGGGTGAACAGATGAGTGAACTCAGCCTGTCTGCAGTTCCGATCAGGCTCTGTAGTTCAGGACCATCCTTCCCCAGCCCCCTCCACCCCGGCTGCTCTTCCAGCCTCCACTGAGCAGCCCTGAGCGTTAGGCTCAGAGCCTTGCTAGAGCCACTGCTGAACACTTGGTGGCTTTGAGGGTCCTGATCCAGGGAGGCCAGGGCTGAGCTGAGCAGAGAGCACAGCCGGGCGCCACCCTTCCGGGATGGGCTGGAAATTGCACTTCTCCACAGTGAGAGAGGCCAGCTGGAGGAGTCTCCTGCCAGCTGGCGGGGGGGGGGGGGGGGGGGGGGGGGGGGGGGGGGGGGGGGGGGGGGGGGGGGGGGGCAGGAAATAGGTAGCCAGACACCTGCCCCAGTCACCACATGACAAGAGCCACTGGCATTTACACTGTGGAGCCTCGACACCCCACAAAGGGAGGCCTGAGCCCCGGAGGCTGTGGGCCCCCACTCAGCCTGGCCAGACTGACGGTTAACCATTCTGAAAAGATAGAGTCGGGGGAAGGGGCTCAACAAGTCCTTCAGAAGCACCCTGAGGCTATTAGTGACAACACAGTCCAGGGTTGACCCAAGAGCAGTGTCCATGCCAGGGCACTGGCAAGGCCACAGAGTCAATTCCAGTCTCCCCAGCGGGGCCAGTTCCGGAGTGCCCAGAGCCACTCCAGCCATCACCCAGCCTGATGCCACCAACCCTGCTTTGTTCTCCAATTCCTCTTTCCAAATGTCAGTTTCTCCCAGTGCCCAGCTGTTGGGGTTTTGCTCGCTGGGATCCAATGCTTGCTAGGAATGATTGCTGTTCATGCAGATGCTGGCTGCAGGCTGGGAGCAGGTTGCTTCTTGCTGTGAAGTGGTATTTAGCTTTTGGACTCTGTACACACATCCTTCCCAGCCCCTTGCCCCAGAGAACACCGTTCTCCCATAATCAAGTGTCTAAAAGTGGTAGGAAAAGGCGTGCATACCTGATCATTCTACTGACCCTCTGGGTGATTAGCGGGCTTCCTGGCCATATACCTGAGCATCACTAACTCTCTTTACTGTCCTTGCTGTCTACCTGCTCTTCAACCATTACCTTTTTTTGATGTGAAAACAGTCTCTAAAATGTCTAGTGCACGCCCAAGAGCCCCAGTCAACAGCAGCAAAAATATAGAGCTGCTGCCAGCAGGGTTTGGCACCAATCTGACCCAGGTTTGAATCCCCGGTGTGCAGTTTACTAGCTGCATATGTTGGGGCAAATGATGGCTTCAAGATCATTTATAGGGCTGGCCCTGTAGCTCAGCAGCAATGTGCTTGGCTACCACGTGCATGACTGTGGGTTGCATCCCCAGCCTCTCTCTCTCTCTCTCTCTCTCTCTCTCTCTCTCTCCTCTCTCTCTCCCTCCCTCCCTCCCTCCCTCCCCCGCCACACATGGGAAAAAATCATTTATATACTTAAAATGCCCAAGTTTGTCTGCAACCTGGACTTCTCTGAACTTCAGACACTGCCATGCGGATGTTTAATGGGCATGTCAACTACTGTACGGCTGAAATTGAACACTGGCACACACGAAAACGAAACCCCTCCTCCTGCACACTCCAGCTTCTTAGACAGATGTTCTTCCGTCACCCAGCTCCGACACCCCGCTCGCCTTCTCCCATCACGGCAGCCAGGCTTTTCCTCGCAGCCCGTATCACTGCCTGCATCCTGCGTCTTGGACTTACTGGCCGGCCGACCGGCTGCCTCCCTTTATTTTCTAGCCCACAGGCTTCTCAGGAGCGGGGGCTTTGTCTGTCTTGTTCATTGTTGTCGCTCCAGCTTCTAGAACAGGCGGTGGGGAGGGCACCGGTGGAGCAGCTTGATTCATGTTCGGGGAAATAGAAGAGGGAGGGAGGGGAGAGAAGGGAGGGGGCAGGAGGGACCTTGTTAACCTTCCTAGGTTGCTACAAGGGTAAGAGGTGGTGCAAGGGGCTCACTAAGCCCTCTCCCGGGCATGGAGACTGAAGCTGACTCAGTCAGTGGGGCTTCCCTACCACCCACCCAGCAAAGCGTGTGACTTTCAAGCTCCTTAGGTGCCCTGGGGTTTGGATATGAGGTCCCTACGAGGGGCATTCGGGCAGGCATTGGGTTAAGTCCTGTAGCATTGACGGATGTACTCTTCCCATCACATGCCCCAGCCCTGTTCTTTCTCACACCGCAGGTAAACAAAGAGGGAGGACAGTCTTAACCCATTTTCTGTTGCCGTAACAGAATACCTAAGGGCTGGGAAATTCAAGAATAGGAGTTTATTGGCTCACGGTTCTGGAGTCTGAGAAGTCCAAGGCCGTGGCACTGGCACCTGGTGACTGCCTTCTGACTAGGTCACCCCATGACAAGACAGCAAGCTGCTGGTCTGGGTCTCTCTTCTTCTTATAAAAGCACTCATGTCATCAGGGGGGCCCCACCCTCGTGACCACATCTAATCCTAATTACCTCCTGATACAATCAGCATATGATTTTAGGGATTCAGCTTCCCACATATGAACTGTGGGGGGGCACATTCAAACCACAGCAAGGACAGGCTGCAGTGTTATTGGGTAGTTCCTTTAAAAATGGCTCACCAAACAGAAGTGTTCCAGGTCTTTCTCATCTCAAACAAGGAATTGCGCAAGACAAACTAAAAATGTTGCCAGAATTTATTTTAAAACGAGAGGTAAAGGGGTAAAGGAAGAACTAGTTCTGCAGAGCGAACACAGGACAAAGAAAGAGACAGTAGCAAGGGTACACCCCAGGTCTGGGAGACCCAGGGCTATTGCGAGAGGTCAGATAGCTCCTCCCGGCATCTCCTCATTTTTAAGCCGTTCAGAACCTGTGTGCTGGGGGTGGGGTGTTGTGCGAAGTCCCTGAGAGTTATTCAGCCACCACCCTGGGATCTTGAAATTGATAGGTCCCATCCACTTCTCCAGCCTGGGGTCTTGTAATTGACAGGTTCTGTATTTCCGGCCATTTCCGCCACACCCTACCTCCTACATCAGCAGCTGAACAACTGGTTTCCTTAGTAGGACCTAACCCTGTCCCTAATCCTAAATATTGATCGGTTTCTGCCATTTAACCTTCTGACTCCAGTCAAGTTTTTCCAATAATCTTAGTAACATCCTAATTTAAAGCAAAGGAGCTTGCCCAGATCCCTGCCTTGCCTTTAGTGGTCAGATGTGTTCCGTTTCCTCCCCCCTGGCTCAGCTCCTCACTCTTTCCTTGCCTTGTGTGACCTTGGCAGTTTTGACAGTGATAGGTCGGTTACTTTGTACGATATCCTTCAGTTTAGGTTTCCTGGCGTTTCCTCCTGCTTCTGCCAAGGTCACAGGTCTTGGCAGGAATGTCACATAAGTGACGCTGTGTTCTTCTCACGCATCCAGGCTTGTGGAGGAAGGTTCCAGCTTGATGCACCACTGAGGTACTCTCTTGAGTCACTTCCTTATAGGCTGTTGCCAAGCTCCTCCAGTAGAAAGTCATTTGTTTTTTCTTTAGTAAATTCAAGTGGGGAGCTGCTTGGAGAATATATAGCTATTGCATTCTTCATCACACTTTCAATTTATTAGTAGGACCTCCGGGTATGTTCTGGAATATTCTCCACAGCCCCATGTCGTAAAGACTAGTCCCTAGACCATGGAAGCTACTGGGAGGTAGAAGTTTTAAATGGTGGGGCCTCAGGGAAGGCCTTAGGTCATTCGAGGTGTGCCATTAATGGGAACTGCGGAGGTCTCTTCCTCTTTCTATTTTGTCCCTACCAAAAGATGAACAGGCTTGCGGTGCCACACACTGCCTGCCATGGAGTGCTGCCTGGTCCAAGGCCCCAAAGCAGCAGGGTCCCCAGCTGTGAACTGGAACCTGCAAAACTGTGAGCCAAGATAAATCTTTCTGCTTTCTGTATTGATTATTTCAGGTATTTTGTTAGAGTAATGGAAAGGTAAATTTTTTTAAAAAGGTATCAGTATAGATTTATAAGTTTCTATTTTATTCAACAGAGTTCTGTTCCTTTCTCTCTTCATCCGTCTCTTCCCTTCCCTTTTTTCTTTCCTTTTCTCTTTTCTTTCCTTCCTCCCTCTTTCTTTCTTTCTTTATTTTTTTTGAGACAGAATCTTGCTATGTCACTCAGGCTGGAGTTGAACTCACTATGTAGCCCAGGTTGGCCTCAAACTCATAGTGATCCTTCTGCCTCAGCCTCCTGAGTGCTGGGACCACACCCTGCCAACCTTCCATCTTTTTTCTCTTCCTTTCTCCTTTACCTTTTGCTTTCTTTTATCCTTCCTTCCTTTTTTTCTTCCTTCCTGTCTTCTTTCCTTTTTTCTTTCCGAATATTTGTAGTAACTGTACTTATAGTAACTGCAAACTGAAAACAATCCTAGTCAACCAAAGACTGGATAGACAAATTATAGCCAAACTACATGATGGAATCCTGCTCAGAAATACAAAGGTTTGAACTACTATAACAACAACGTGGAAGAATTTAACAAACATTATGTTGAGAAAAAGACGCTGCAAACCATGAAGCAAAAATTGTTTGATTTCAACTAGATGATGTCCTAAAACCGAAAACACCGACTCTGTGGGCATAGAAACCTGAGCAGTCATTTGCTTCCAGGCAGGAGGGATCATCCAAATAGCTACACAAGGGATTTCCTGATGACATGGAATCATCTCAGGGATCTGGTTACCCGGATATGTACGTTGTGAACACTGTTCAACTGTAAATCTAAATTCTGTGCAAATTATTGCCTGTGAATTATTGCCCTGAAAAAACAGGCGAGAAATCTGGAAGGAAAATAAAAACATGAAATGGCCTTGGCTACTATTCAAAGAAAACTTCAGTTTTTCCATGACTTGTCTTTGACCAAGGGAATTTTGTTTTTGTTTTCAATCAGATTTTATTGTTAAATAAATAATGATCACATTGATCATAGAGAATTTGTACCTGTACATGATATAACTTGTTTTTTTCCCCTTCTCCTCCCCTCTTGAAGCTCTCCTCCCCTCCCTATTTACAAGAGCTTTGTTTCTATTTTTTCCTTTTCTTTTTTTTCCTTTTTCCATCCTTCCTTTTCCTTTCCCTCTTCCCTTGTTCCCCTCCCCATTTAAACATTTTCTTCCTATTTCATAATACCTAATATACATGTTGGTCCTCATTTACATTTTTGGTTTCTCACACAAGGGAACCAATTTGGTATTTACACGTGTGTGTCCAATATATTTCACTTAAAGAGTATGGTGTCAAGGTGCATCCATTTATCTAGGAATGTCTCAAGCTTATCCTTCTTTACAGCAGAATAGTACTCCATTGTATAAAAGCCCCACATTTTCTTTATCCATTCATCAGTTGATGCAGATTTAGGCTGTTTCCAAGATTTGACTATAGTATCCATGTGCTGCTATAAACATGGGTGGGCGTCTAGTGCTGTGATATGATGCTTTTAATTTTAGGGGGGAAGACACTCAGAATAGGAATAGCTGGGGCAAATGGGACCTCTACTCCTAGTTTTTTGAGGAATCTCCACACTGATTTCCACAGTGGGTGCACCAGTCTATACTCCAAATAACAGTGGAGAAGTGTTCCTTTTTCTCAACCACCCCGCCACCATTGGTTATTGGTTGATTTCTTGATGATGGCCATTCTTTCTGGGGTGAGATGGAATCTCAGCATTGTTTTAATTTGCATCTCTTGAATGGCGTTAAACATTTTTTCATATATTTATTTGTTGTTGGTACGCCTTCATCTGAGATGTGTGTATCCACCTCAGTTTTGGGATTGGGTCTTTAAATTTGGGGGTCTGATTTTATTTAGTTCTTTGTATGTTCTTGATAGCAACTCTATCTGAGAAACAGCTGGCAAACATTTTTCCCACACTGTAGATTGTCTTTTCATTCTGTTGGTGGTTTCTCTTGCTGGGCAAAAGTTTTTTAAATAAAATGAGATCCCAGTTATTGACTCTTTGTGATAGTTCCTGTGTGATCAGGGTTTTATTCATAAAGTCTTTGCTTACACCAAAGTCTTCAAGAGTTCTACCTATTGTATCTTCCAGCAGATTAATATCTTTGTTTTAATATTTAGATCATTGGTCTATTTTGACTTTAATTTAATGCATGATGAAAGATATGGGTCCAGTTTTAATCTCTGGCAAGTGGAAAGCCAGTTTTCCCAGCACCATTTATTGAAGAGGCTGTCTTTCTTCCAATGAATGTGTTTGGCTCCTACATCAAAGATAAGGTGGCTTAGTATTTTTCTACATCTTCTAATCTGTTCCATTGTTCCTTGGGTGTGTTTTTGTTTTGGGGGTTGTATTTTTTGTTTTGTTTTATGCCAGCACCATGCTGTTTTTATCATAGTAGCTTTGTAATATAATTTCAAGTCTGGGATTGTGATGCTCCCTGCCTTGCCTTTGTTGCCCAGAATTGCCTTTGCTATTCTAGGTCTCTTCTGGCTCCAAATGAATTTTAGAATTGTTTTCTCTAATTCTATGAGATATGCTATTGGAATTTTTATCAGAACCGCATTAAATCTGTATAACAATTTGACCAAGGGAACTTTCCTTTTATGTTTCCCAGGCTGCCCTCGGAATAACCTGGGTTCACAGTGCAGCTTCCAGGTTCAAGGTGAGGAACCTGGAGATTCTTGTTCTTTTAGCTGGGCACTGATGGTGCCAGTCATCACTGAGTGATATTTAAGAGGAGGAGAAACAAACTGACCCCACTTCTGTTACAGCTGGAAGCTTCTAGTAGCATGTGAGCACCTCAGGCACAGACCCCCGGGCTGCCTCCTGGCTGCCGATTGACCTGCGCTGGACCTGAATCTTCTCTGGCCAGGATATATTTGCTTTATGCAGAGCCAGCCTTCTGGTGACTCTCAGCCATTCTTCCCTTAAGTCGTACCTCATATGTACACTTTGGGCTGTTGCCTCTTCCCTTGCTAAATTCCAAGGGGTGGCACTTCTTAGTTCACAAGTTGAGATGACTTCCTCCAGAGTGTGCTGGGTGACCAGGCAGAGAGGGTGGCTAGCGGCCCTGGTTCTGCATTCACAGAAGAGATGCCATCAGAGGTGGGGCCACTAGGCATCCTGGAAACTTACCCAACAAGGCAGAAAGGAAAGGCTTAGGCATTGTTCATGTAACGGTCAATTTTAGATGTCAATGGCACCGGGCCCCAGGATGCCCAGAGAGTTGCTTAAACTTTGTTTCCTGGCACGTGTGGAGTGTTTTTGGAAGAGAATAGCCACTGAGTCTGTGGAGTGAGGACAGGACGTGCAAAACGCCACCACTAATCCTCAGGAGTCTCAGATAGAGCATCTGAGCGTAAGCCCAAATGGCAGTGGTGGAGGGCGGCGGCAGTGGTGAGCCTATATCTGGAAGGAAAAGGGAGAAGCAGAGCGCAATTTAATTTTTAAGCCCTTCCTGGAGGTGAGAAAAATTAATTGCAGCAAAGCAAAGAAAGATAGTCCAGCTAGGCCTAGGCAGGTAAGGCACACCTGTTTTGATTCCACCTGAAGTTGCCTGAAAGCCAAGGTCTTTCCAGGTGGACCGGGGGCTGCTGATGTCAGGTGAGGCAGCAGCCTTGGCTCCTGCACACATTCTGACCCCGTGTTTCCTCTTCATTCCCTCCCTCTCGGAACAGAGTTTCCAGTGAGGGAGTAGCAGGCATTCGAGCAGGAGAGGGGCACCAATCACCCTCATCCTCTCACTGTCAGATTTCAGTTACCTGTGGTCAAGAGCAAGCTGAAGACGTTGAATAAAAAATTCTAGAAATAAATTGTTCTTGAGTTTTAAATAACTTCTGTTACAGTGTATTGTTATAGTCATTCTATCTTACTAGTAGTTTCTGTTGTTAATCTCTTACGGTGCCTCATTTACGAATTAAAGTTCATCATGGGTATGTACGTATAGGAGAAAGGTAGTATGTGTGGGGTTTGGCACTATCTAAGGATGGGGGGTCCTGGGATGTATCCCCCATCAATAAGGGAGACTACTGTGCCAGTACTGGGCTCCAATCTGCATCCTGCAAACAACTGCTTAAAAATATACCACCACACACCCATGTCCATAAAAACACTATTTGCAATAAACAAAAAGCAGAAGCAGTCTGATCATCCACCCACAGAAAAAGGCTAAACAAATGTGGCGCTGCACAGGATGCCAGGGCTGTGACTCCAGCCTCTTTTGCAACAGTGACACCTTTGCCATCTGATTTTTATTCTATCCTCTGGCTAGAAGATGCATTTCTTTCAGTGCAGGAGGCAAATCTAGGTCCTCATGCTTACCAGCCAAAGTGCTCTCCCATTGAGCTCCATGCCCAGTCCTCAGTAGGTTTTTTAAAAATGCTCTCCTGGGCTCTCTGGCTCCCAGTCCTGACAGTTGGCAGCTGAGCCTCTGGTCCTCATCCTATGCACGTGGCCATCAGCGCACTACCATCTGTTACATCCACAACGCTAGGAGCTTCTGTGGCCTGCATTCCGCTCAGGCTGGAGCCTGCCCAGACCAGGGTCCCCCTTCTATCTCTGCCTCTTCCCACCCCCAGCATGGGAGCGTATCAGCCACTATGGGGCCACTACAGGCCCCACCACCACCCTGCTCATCCTCAGCAGTGGGCAGTGAAGGATCCCAGCACTTGGGGCTACTTCCTAGGGCCACGTCTGGTGCCACCTGTCTCAGGCTGGGGCCCCAGAACCAGATCCTTGGAAGATATGAGAAGGAATCCCAGGAAGCACAGAGGCTGCAGAGAAAGGCAGGAAGCCAGAGAGCTAGGTGCATAATGGTCTGGTCACTACTGTGGGCAACTGTGGCTCAGTCCTGCTGCACCTCTGGGCACAGTGTGGAATATGTCCTAATTACGCTAGTTGAGATGCAAGAGAACCAGTGTGTTCATCTGCCACTCCCATAGGTGACTGGCTAAGGATGCCTTCCTGGGGTGAACTCCCAGCATGTCCCACTCCCATAGGTAACTGGCTAAGGATGCCTTCCTGGGGTGAACTCCCAGCATGTCCCACTCCCATAGGTAACTGGATAAGGATGCCTTCCTGGGGTGAACTCCCAGCATGTCCCACCTGCAGGGCTACAGGATGCAGAGTCAGAAGAAACTCTGGGGCAGAGGCTGGCCAGAGATATCAATGTCTATTATCGAGTGGAAAAGGGTCCCTGCAGACCCTTGGTGAAGTGAAATAATCTTGGTGAAGTGAAACTTATCCCTGCAAGGATTCTCACCTTGAGAATCCTCTCCTGCCTCACTAACTCCACATTTCCCATGCAATGTTCTCTCTGAAATTGGAAAGTTGACTGTACAGCGCTGCCCAAGAACACTTGCTGCAGGCTGACTTTTTGGGGAAGGACTTCGAGGCCAATCAGATGCGGAAGAGGCTAATCAGAGACTGGTCTTGTACAGAGCCCCATGGAAGTGAGAGAAGGAAAACGGGAGAGAAAAGACCTGAGGTGCAAGTCCCTCTGGGAGCTGTGAAACTGGGGAGAGCGTGCAGAGCCTTCACACACTCATCTGAGCCTGTCACTGGGCGCAGGCCAGCCCAGGAAGGGCGTGAGCGCTGGGGCAGCCCGAGCACATGGCCTGTTGCTGAGTAAAGAGTTTCTGCCACTGACAGGAGTGCAGCAGTGCATACACCCAAGCAGCCCTTTACCACATGGACTCCTGCTCCATCCACGTCTGAGAGCTGCTTCTCCAGGACCCAGGTAGACCCCTCTGCCTGGCAGAAACCCCAAAAGGAAGGGGAGCTGAAGGAAATCAACAATGGTGAGGCGATTGCACCTGGCCTCAGGATCCCACTGATACCTGTACTTACCTCCTTTTCTAGCTAGTTTCCCTCCCTCTCAGCCAGAGGTTCTGTGGGTGTTCTCAGAGGTTATGACCTTTGTTCCTGGCCACCATGTTCTGAGACTGAAGCTCTGCACGCAGCTATTTGCCAAAAAACATAAGGGGACAAGATAGTACCAAGAGGTGCCCAGCTCAATGGCTTGGACCCTTCCCTGCTCTGTGTGTGGCCATGGCTCAAGCTCCTCATAATCAGGGAAAATTGCTCCTACTGAGGTGGTGACTCCTCTCCTGATCTGCTGTTCTCTGGACACTTAGGAGCCCAAAATGTCCCTATTTATAGTTCAGGGACCCTCTTCCTGTCACCTGGTAGAAGCTTTTGCTCTTTGGGAACTGGAACCAGTATCTCTGCAGAGCCCAGAGAGCAGAGAGGTAGAGGTGGGAAAGACGGAGTTCCCCAAGTGGGTCACCGGACTGGTGAAAAGAAGGCCACTCCTACTTCCACTTCATGTGTTCTTCCCACCTGGGATGCAGTGCCACATCAAGGTCATTGGTTGAGAGTACAGATTGTTCTGGAATGTGACATCCCATCTTCAAAAAGTGTATTAGTTTATTTTGTGTTACTAAAACAAAATACCTGAGGCTGGGTGGGTATAAAGTAAAAAGAGGTTTATTTGACTTACGATTTCAGTAGAAAGGGAACTAGAGTCATAGAGAAGAGGGCAAGCGTGCAGGGTGTCCTTTCTTTATAAGACCTCACTTTCTCAAAAATTTAACTCATTTTTGAAGACCAGCACTCATCCCTGCCAAGGGCAGCACTCCCATGACTTAATTACCTTGCACTGGGCCCCACCTCTTCAAGCTTAGGGGTAACATCTTATTTTTATATCATTCCAAGCTTACAGAAAAAACTGCAGGGCCAGTACAAAAAATTCCTATATACCCATTATTTCACTTCACCAAGTATTTATATCCTCCTTGCTCATGGTAGTTATAGAGTTGCAGCAAGTAGTGAACCACTGCTCTTAGGGGAGACAGGTTTGATACACTGCCTTGTTTTCTGTACGTTTGTGCTTAAAAATGTCTTATTTGATACGTGTTGTTAATTCATTAATGTTGAGTCCATGGCTGATACACCACACTTCCTGCCTTACTGAAACTTACGTACTGCACATATTTCCCTGTGAAACAAAGAGCCACCTTCTCGCACCAGGGGACACTAGACAGTCCTCCAGCCCTGCATGTGTGAGCCATTTTAAGTGACAACATCAACAAAAAGTACAAAACTGTAAGAGGATGTGGCATCGCATTGACCATGAGAAGGACACTGGTTTGTGGCAGGAAAGCTGGAACTCAAAGGCAGAGTGTCACATGGCGGCATAAGCCTCAGTTCCAGCAAAGACGACTCAAACTTTTTGCCACCCTGCACATGTACATGGTTTGAATGCATGAGGAGGCACCCCCGGTATTGATGTTGAAGTTACAAATAAATGTTAACTAGTGACGAACCCTTAAACACAGAATCCACGCTGAGCAGGTTGCTGCACACCTGTACTCTCAGCACTCTAGGAGGCTGAGGCAAAAAGATCATAAGTTTGAGCCCAGCCTGAAAACTCAGTGGGACTTAGTGAGACATTGTGCACAATTAAAAAAGTAAAATGGGCTGAAGATGTAGCTCAGTGCAAAAGCCTTGGGTTAAATCCCCAGTAATGGGGGGGGGACAGAATCCAAGAACAAGAAGGATTGCACACATATATAGGTTCCACATGTTAGATAAAAGGATATATCTCTTGAAAGACAAAAATATCTCTGACCAAAAACTGAAATAAAAATCTGAAGCCAGACATGGTGATGTATGCCTGTAATCTCAGCACTCAGGAGGCCGAGGCAGGAAGATTGCCGAGTTTGAGGCCAGCCTGGGCTACATAATGAGTTCAACCCCACCTTGAGCTATATGGCAAGACCGTGTCTTAAAAATACAAGAAATACTATCTTTAAGTAAAAAAATAAAAAAGATCTAGGGATGTAGATCAGTGCAAAGACCCTTGGTTCAATCTCCAGTAAAACACACACACACACACACACAAAACCATCTGATGACAAAGTAGAATTTATTTCATGAGTCAGTGCAAAGTTGATTTAATAATGATGAACACCAACATAAATCAAGAGGGCCTGATAGTACAGACCTATAATCCAGTCACACAGGAAGGCTGAGGCCAGAGGATCACAAGTTCACGCCCAGGGTGGGCAATTTAGTGACTTAGTGAGACCCTGTCTCAAAATAAAAAATGGGCTGGAGATTTGGTTCAGTGCAAAGCCCCTGTGTTCAAGCCCAAGTACCACACACACACACACACACACACACACACACAGTATATTTTACCACATTTACATAATAAAGAGGAGAAACTGTCATAATAAATATATTTAATGAGGTATTTGACACAATTCAACAGAAGGAAATGTGAAATGTATTCAATTTTTAAAAGGTCATCTTTAAAAATTCACAGCTAGCATAATTCTTTTTTTTTATTTTGAGACAGGATAACAGGGTCTCACTATGTAGTGTAGGCTGCCCTTGAACTCGCTTATGTAGCTCAGCCTGGCCTTGAACTCACAGGGAGCCTCCTGCCTTAGCCTCTCGAATCCTGGGAATACAGGACTGTGCCACCACACCCAGCTTGCTAGTATCGTTCTTAATGATGAAAGTCTAGACACTTGCTTTTTAGTTTTTGAGGCAGGAACTTTGTGAGCACAAGTGATGGCTGCTCTTGCCTGGCTTTTGCTTCTAATTGGTACTAGGGATGAAGCCCAAGGCCATCTGTGAGGCCAAGTGCTCCATACTCTACCACTGTGCCACACCCCAGCCCCACACTGGATGCTTGTGTCCTAGCAGGATGAGAATGTTCGGTCTCACCATTCCTGCTTAGCACTCTGCCAGAAAGCCTAACCAGGGTGGCAAGGAAAAAAAAAGATGTAAGGCATGGAAATTAGAAGGCAAGGAGTGAAACAGTCCCCATGAGTGGATAACATGATCATTTACATAAGATATCATATGACACAACATATGAGAATAAATGAATTTAACACAGTCACAAGATACAAGGTTAATATAAAAAAATCAATGCTGGGCATGCTGTCCTATACTTGTAACCTCAACAACTAGGACGCTGAGGCAGGAGAGCCACAAGTCTGAGGGGAGCCTGACCTACATCCCAAGCTCCAACCCACCCTGCCCTATATAGTAACATCCTTCTCAAAAGACACATAAATAAAAATCATGTATATTTCTTTAGAAAGAAACAATTGTGTTATGGTTGATACATTGTGTCAACTTGGGGAGTCTAGAGGTTTGGCTGACTCAGTAGGAAGGGAGCCAGGGTGCTTACTTTGTATACACCCTGAGCCTGTGGAAGAGGAGGGCATAGAGTCTGTGTGAGAGCTACATGCCACCTGGGTGAGGATAGGCTATTTACAATGTAAGGGAGGTAGAAAGAGGCTGCTTGACTGTTTGCCCTCTGCCGTGTGCCACTCTGCCTCAGAACCAGCCAAGTATGGACTGAAACCTCCCCAAACTATAACCTAAATAAACCTTTCCTTCTTTCATTTTGGGTATTGGGTATTTTGTCTCAGCAATGAGAGAAAAGTAACCAAGACAAATTGTGAAAATAAACTTTTTCATTTATAGTATGTCTTAACTACTTTTCTTATTGCTGAGACAAAATACCCAACAACCAAAGTTAAAGAAAGGTTTATTATCACTCACAGTTTGTAGGGGTTTCAGCCCGTAGTTGGCTGGCTCCAAGGCAGGGCAGCATGACAGAGGCACATCATAAAGGAAAAACATTTCATGGTGGGCAGAAGACAGCAAAGCAGCAAAGTGGTGAAGTAGCAGCAAGCAACAAAGGACAAGAATAGCCCTCTTTCGGTCCTTTATAACCTATCCAGGTGTCTTGGTTACTTTTCTCTCGTTGCTGCCATAAAATACCCAACACCCAAAATGAAGGAAGAAAAGGTTTATTTAGCTTACAGTTTGTGGAGGTTTCAGTCCATACTTGGCTGCTTCAGAGGCAGAGTGGCACATGGCAGAGGGCAAACGTTCATGGCAGCAGAGCACAGAAAAAAAAAAAAAAAAAAAAAAAAAC
>PVLD010010694.1:0-15409 GCA_004027595.1 Dinomys branickii | reverse complement strand
GAATGGCTGCAAGCAGCCTCCTTTTCTCCCCTACATTGTAAACAGCCTACCCCCACCCAGGGGTTGTGAACCTCTCACACAATCTCCATGCCCTCTTCTTCCACAGGCTCAGGATGTTTACAAAGTAAGCACCCCAGCTTCCTCCTGAGTCACTCAACTAAACCTCTAGATTCCCCAAGTTGACACAATGTATCAACCATAACATTCCACCCCTTGTCAACTTGGGAATCAGCCACATTTCCTTAAACCAGTTTCCAGATACAAAGACATGCTTATATTAGAACCATAATATTTTGCCCCCATACAAATGAAAATTAAACACTTCCAACATTTAAAGGCACAAAATAAACATTACCATTCCAAAAGGTATAAACACAGGGATAGAGAGCACTGGGACCAAAGCAAGTCCAAAATCCAGCTGGGCTAACATTATGTCCTGTAATTCCACATCCAGCATCTGAAGCAACTTGTGGCACATTGTAAGCTCCAAAGGGCTTATGTGAATCCACCCCTATGGCACTTCTGGTGGTTACAGCCTCCACAGCTTCTCTCTTAGGTCTGCTTTGCTCCCCAGTTGCAGCTTTTCTCAGATGATCCACGGTCCTATCTTTTCTAAACTTCTGAGGTCTCCAGGGCACCTTTTGCTGCACACTCACAGCTTCACACATTGCCCTCTCAGGGGCACACTGCCTGGCTTCCCAGGCCTTCTGAAATCTGGGTGGAAGCTTCTTTAACCTCAGAACTCTTGCATTTTCCTTGCACCTAAAGGCAGGACCAGGTGGATGATGCCAAGGTCTGCTGCCACCTGGAGCAGTAGCCAAACTTTTCTCTCTCTTGGCCATAGGGATTGAGTGCCTGAATTGCTAGGCACACTGAATCCAATTCTGAGGAGCAAATTCTCTATGCCACCTCCATTCTGGAACCTGGTGCAGCCACCGCCATTCTGGAACATGCTGCTCTTTGGCTTCCTTCTCAAGGCAAGGTCTCTCACCTTTAGTTTTGAGGCTGCAAAGGGTGGAGACTTGCTGCTTGTGATGCCCTCAGGCCATCTTTTCCATTCTCTTGTTCCTTCATAGCAATAGAGATCACCTCAGCCTTATCTTTGCAGTCCACAGTTTTACTGGAGCTTCCTTTCTGGCCAAACTCACATTTTAAATCATCCTGCTGGGCTCTTTGCTCTTGATTGTCAACATAGATCTGGCTAAAAGCCCCCAACAGTAGCCATGCCACTTCCCCAACATTCGAATGCCTTGAAATTTTTTTTGCCAGCTTAATCAGTTTGCTGCCACCCTTAATCTCAGTCTTAGGCAAACTCTCTGGACACGAGCAAAACGCAGACAAACTTTCTGCCAAGCTATAAAATACATCATCTGGAGTCAGACAACCAATGCAGTCCTTTTTCCCAACAGAAACCTCCTGAACCCGGTCTTTACCGGCAGGATTTCCATCAGCCTTCTCCTCTTCTGAGCTCTGACCAGACATCTCCAAACCTTTCCAAACTCTTCCCACAAGCAATTTCCAAAGGCTCTTGAACCACATGGTCAGGTATAGTCACAACAACAATCCCACTCCACTGGTACCAAATTCTGTCTTGGTTACTTTTCTCTCGTTGCTACCATAAAATACCCAACACCCAAAATGAAGAAAGGAAAGGTTTATTTCACTTATAGTTTGTGGAGGTTTCAGTCCATACTTGGCTGCTTCAGAGGCAGAGTGGCACATGGCAGAGGGCAAACGTTCACGGCAGCAGAGCACAGCAAAAAAAAAAAAAAAACAGAGCCAAAGGGAGGAATGGCTGCAAGCAGCCTCCTTTTCTCCCCTACATTGTAAACCGCTTACCCCCGCCCAGGGGTCATGAACCTCTCACACAATCTCCATGCCCTCCTCTTCCACAGGCTCAGGATGTTTACAAAGTAAGCACCCCAGCTTCCTCCTGAGTCACTCAGCTAAACCTCTACATTCCCCAAGTTGACACAATGTATCAACCTAACAACCAGGCTACCCAGCTTTGTCTGCATGAGGCTTTGGGGGGTCATCTACAAGCCATAATATAGTAACACTACGTGATGTAAAATATGTAGTACTAAATTAGCACAAGCTATGTAAGGCCTGCACACTGAAAAGTAAAAAAAAATTGAGAAAAGTTAAAGAAGTTCTAAGTATAGTAAATGGAGAATCATACCATATTTATGGCTCAGAAGAAAACAAACTAATTTATTTGGGATCAAACTGATAACCACTCTACTACAGGACTATATCCCCAGTCCTTTGTTCACTTCCTATTTTTAGACAGGGTCCTCCTATGACACTCAGGCTGGCATCAAACTTATGATCCTCCTGCCTCAGCCTCTGAAGTAACTGGAATTACAGGTGTATGCCACCAGTCCCTGCCCAAACAATTTAAATTTTTTTAAATGGGCAAAAGATCTGAACAGAGACCTCACCAGAGAAAACATACACATGGCAAATAAGTATATGAAAAAATTTGACATCCTGTGTCCTTAGAGAATTGGAAATAAGAAAAAAAAAAACAGCAACCACTACATCCTCACTGGAAAGGCTAAAATCTGAAACCCTGACAATATAAAATACTGGTGAGGGAGAACAGCAAGAGCAACTCTCAGTCATTGCTAATGGAAATGCAAAATGGTACGGCCCCTTGGTAAATAGTTTCTTCCAACGCTAAACATAGTCTTACTATAAATCTAGCTATCATATTCCTTCATATTTACCCAAACTGAATTGAAAACTTATGTGCACAAAATAAACACTGTCCATGAAAGCTTACAGTAACATCATTCATCGTCACCAAAAATGGAAGTGACCGTGTCCTTCAACAGGTGAAAAGAAAGAGAAGCTCTGGCGGAACATTCTTCATCACTAAAAAGAAATGAGCTCGCAAGTGACAAACAGATACGGCGTGGAAACTTAGACGTGTATTGCTAAGTGAAAGAAGTGGGTCTGAAAATGCTACCTACGGTGTAGTTCTAATAACTGACATTCTAGAAAAGGTAATCTAGGGAGGCAGAGAGGTCAGTGGTTGCAAGGGGCTTGAAGGGAGCAGGGGATGTGTAAGTGGACTGCAGCGAAGTTTTAGGGCAGCGTGTGCTGTGTGATACTGCAGTGGTGGGTTTAGAGACCTGTCCATCACAGACTGACCCTTAATGGGAATCAGGGACTTCAATTAATCAGAATGCATTAATACTGGCTAACTGACTACAACAAATGTAGCCACATAATACAAGATGTTAGCAATAGGGGAGGCCAAGGCTGACTGTACTTGGGAGTGAGGTAGGATAGAAAAAAATAAAGATAGGTAGAAAGGAGATAAGGAAAATCATACTTTTAAAATTAAAGACTGGGCCTGGTGTGGTGGCGCATGCCAGTAATCCCAGCACTCAGGAGGCTGAGGTGGGAGGATCATTGTGAGTTCGAGACCAGCCTGGGCTACAAAGTGAGCTCAAGGCCAGCCTGAACTGCATAGCAAGTCCTGTCTCAAAAAGACAACAACAACAAAAAATTAAAAACCGCAGCTTCTGGACAGAAATCCAGCTTTTCTTTCTTTTGCCAAAACACAATAAGTTTGGGAAATTTCTTTTCGGCTACAAATGGTCTTTAGCCATTCCCTGTACCAGCAGCGGGCCTCTTTCACCTGTGGAGAGCACCCCTTTTCACCCGTTATATAGGGCTTTTCCTGGGTGGGCCACCTCCCTTCCCCCTTAGAAAGCACTGTCACCATTCATCTGTAATTGAATCCCATTTTTCCCTAGATTCACAAGTTGTATGTAGATTTCTGCACTCAAATCCCCCATGAACAACCGCAGCCCTGTCTATGATTCATCTCATTTCTCTGAATGCCTGCACTCTCCTTCTTTGAGTGTACACTTTTAAAATTCCACCTAATAAATCCTTTTATGGCTCTTTCTGATTTCTTTTCCTGTGACTGGAATCAGTGAACCTACAACTTATCCCACCGGTAGGGTGGGTTTGGGTTCCCCATTGCTGCTTTGGCAGCCTCTTGAGACCCTGTCCGGCGACAGGAACTCTTATCTTCTCAGGTTTTCTATACATCTAAAACTGTTCTAAAAGTAGTCTATTTAAAAAAAAACTGGAGGACTTGAATTTGCAAGTCAGAAACACTATTGCATCCTGCTTGTCGCCTGAATTAGGGTCATGCAAACCAGGTAGCCCTTAGAATGATGCTAATTTCCAGGGCTGCAGAGAAGGGAGAGTAGCTCCGAGGAAAAGAACAGAAGAGCGACACCAAGGGACTCCAGAAACAGCTTAGGAGAGCAGCTGTTTTTTTGTGCTATGTCTTTTTAGTTTCCCGTTTTGAAGTCCAGGGTGGCAAACCTGGCAGCACCTCTCCCCTGTAGGTACCGCGTGACATCTGTAGTACTGTCCTCAGCAGGTGATGGTTAGGGAGAATCCATGGAAGTACAATAAATAACTGTGTTCAGCGGTCACTGCTTTACCTCTGAGCATCGTGTGCCGGAGATCAAGCCTTCACTCTGAGTCTTTGGAGGATGCTTCATATTTAAACCATGACCCACATCCTTCTTCCATCTGGCCCTCACTTAGGACAATGAAACATGACTCTAGACGTTGCCAGGGCCCACTGGGATGGAGGGAAGCATCACCATGGCTGAAGAACCATTGTTGGCTTAGAGAGCAGGTTGCCTAGCTTCTGACATTTAGATTATGCATTTCCTGGTGGGTGACGGGCCCAGGGTGCTGACCCGACCGTGGGAGGTAGAACTGGAGGGGGAACAGGTCCCTGGAGATAAGAGTTCAAAGTCTTGGGAAACTGATCAGCTCAGCCACAAATGCAGAATGAGAGAACCCTAACAAGGTCTCTGCTCCAAACACCTGGGAAAGCTGTATAAAATGTAACAAAAACCACTTTTAATGTAGGACAGATTTTAAAAATTAGATGCGAAAGAGACGGGCTCAGTGGAGGAGCACTTGCCTAGCATGTGCAGGCCTTGAGCTTGATCCCAAATGCCACAAAATGAACAAACAAATGCGTGAATAAATGTTTTAAAAACTAAATGCAGAATCAATCCTTTCTTCCTCTCTCCTTGCTTTCCTCGCTTCCTTCCTTCCTTCCTTCCTTCCTTCCCTCTTTCTACCTAGATTTCAGTAACCACCACCCTGGTGATGATACAGAAGAATCCTATCACTTCCCCTTCAAAATACCCATACTTCATGCTGCCTTTTTGTATTCAAGCCATTCTTTTTGGTTTTTTCCAGTTTTATTTTATTTTGTTTTCTTCAATCAGATTTTATTGGTGCATTTTAGATAGGCATAGTGGTCACATTCATCATAGAGAACTTGTACTTGTGCATGATATAACCTGACCCTTTTTTCCCCACCCCCTCCCCTCCCTTCAACCTTCTTCCTCTCCCCGTGTACAAACGCTTTGCTTCCGTTTT
This sequence comes from Dinomys branickii, assembly GCA_004027595.1. Lineage (NCBI taxonomy): Eukaryota > Metazoa > Chordata > Mammalia > Rodentia > Dinomyidae > Dinomys > Dinomys branickii. The sequence continues at coordinate 9,973 of PVLD010010694.1, read as the reverse complement.
TCCTTCTTCACTCACTTTCGTTTACTTTTCCCTTCCTTCTTCTCCTCTTCCCCTCCTTTGTTCCCCTCCCCATTTGAACAACTTTTTCCTATTTCACAATACCTAATACACATTTTGGTCCTTATTTACACTTTTGTTTTCTCACACTAGAGACACAGTGCAGTATCTACATGTGTGTCCGATTTACTTCACTTAAGAGTATGGGCTCAAGGTACATCGATTTATCTAGGAATGTCTTGAGCTTATCCTTCTTTATGGCAGAGTAGTACTCCATTATAAAAAAAAACCCCAGATCTTCTTTACCCATTCCTTGGTTGATGGGCATTTGGGCTGTTCCCAAGATCTGGCTTTACAAACTGTTCTGCTGTAAACATGGATGTACGTATGTTGCTGTGGTATGATGCTTTTAAGTTTGGGGGAAGATACTCAGAAGAGGAAGAGCTGTGTCAAATTGGACCTCCAGTCCTAGTTTTTTTTGTTTGTTTTGTTTTTTGGTACCTGGGAATCAAACTCAGGACCTTGCACTTGCCAGGCAGGTGCTTATGCCACTGAGCTATATCCCCAGCCCTCCAGTCCTAGTTTTTTGAGGAATCTCCATGCCAGTTTGCACAGTGGGTGCACCAGTCTATACTCCCACCAACAGTGGAGAAGTGTTCCTTTTTCCCCACAGCCCCGCCAGCACTTGTTATTGATTCCTTGGTAATAGCCATTCTTTCTGGGGTGAGATGGAATCTCAGTGTTGTTTTAATTTGCATCTGTTGAATGACGAGTGATGTAGAATATTTTTTCGTATATTTATGAAATTGAAGCCATTCTTAACCCTCCGTCCCTAAACCCTATTCTCCACCCACTCTTAGAATGTCGTATGAATGGAATTACTCAGTGTGTACCTTTGGAGACTGGCTACTTTGGCTTAGCACAGTGTTTTGGAGAGTCTTCCTGACTGCCTATACGCATGGCCCATGGCTTTATACTGCTGAGTATATCTCCCTTCATGCCCGTTCTCCGGTTGAAGGTCATTCCAAGTGTTTACAGCTTTCCCCTGCTATGAGCAATGCTTTTATAAGTATTCACATACAGATTTGGATGTGAAGCTGGGGATATAGCTCAGGGGCACAAGCACCTGCCTGGCAAGCACAAGGTCCTGAGTTTGATTCCCGGTACAAAAAAAAAAAGAAATTATGGATGTGAATATAAGTCTTCATTTCCTTGAGTAACTGGAACTGAGGTGGCTGGATCGAATGTTACATGTTTAATTTTGTAAGTATCCTTTTCCGAAGTATCGGTACCCTTTTGGATTCCTCCCAGCCATGTGAGAGCTAGCTAGCTGGTCTCCGTTCCCCTCCTTGGTTTGACCAAACCCTTTGATGTTAACCATTCTGATAGGTATGGAGTAGTGTCTCTTATTTCCATCTGCAGTTCCGTAGTGACTCATGGTGTTGCACACAGGGTTCTTTGCCATTTTTGTATCTCCTTTGTTCAAGTGTCTGTTCACATATCTTGTCCACTTAAAAATCAGATTGTTTTCTTATAGTTCAGTTTTGAGAATTCTTTATATATTCAGAACACAAGTATATTTTTAACAGGTGATTTTAAAATTTTAAAGGGCTTAGGGTGTAGCTCAATGATAGAATGCCTAGCATGTGTAAGGCCTAGTGTTCAATCCCAAGTACTGAAAAAAAAGGAGACAGAGAAAGAAGAAAGAAAAGAAATAAACCAAAAGAAAGGAAAGAAAAGAGAAAAGAAACAAGAGAAAGAAGCAAATGAAAAAACTTTAATGCTGCTAAACTATATATGATCTAAATGTTACCATCTGGGCCATTTTTAAATATGCCCAGTGGTATTACTAAATGCATTTATAAGATCGCACACTCATCGCCACTACCCATTTCCAGAACTCTTTTCATTTTGTGAAATGGAAACTTTATATCTATTCAACAATAATCTTCCAGAACAGTAATTATCCATTCCTCCATCTCTCAGTCCCTGCACCTACCGTCTTACTTTTCCATCTCTTTAGTTTTGACTATTCTTAGTAATTCATGTACAGTATTTATCTTTCTTGTGATAGACTTATTTCAATTAGCACAATGCCTCAAGGTTCTTCTATGTTGTAATATATTGCAGAATTTCCTTCTTTTTGAAGTTTGAATGATATTCCATTGCGGATACCAGATGATCAAAAATATAATGGATATATTTGAAAATTTTAAATGTGTGACATGAAAAGATGTTTCACCACTAATCCCCCTCAAAACACTCCCTTTACTTCAAATATGCCTATCCTATCATGCTTGCACCGTGTGTTTCACTGTAACAAGTTTTTCTTAACATTCATCATTTTTTCAAGCATGCCTTCATATGCTACATTTTGGTTATGATTTACCCACTGGTGAACCTTGGGTTGCTTCCACTTTGAGCTACTATGACTATGCTGCTGTGAACATGCATGTCTTAGTTACTTTTCTCTGGTTGCTGAGACAAAATACCCAATGCCCAAACTGAAGGAAGGAAAGGTTTATTTAGCTTACAGTTTGTGGAGGTTTCAGTCCATCCCTGGCTGGTTCTGAGGCAGAGTGGCGCATGGCAGAGGGCAAACCAGGCTGGTCTTGAACTCGCAACAATCCTCCTGCCTCAGCCTCACAAGTGCTGAGATTACAGGTGTGTGCCACCACGCCTGGCTAACACCTAGGAAATTAACACAGCACACTGTCAAGGTGTTTTCAGAGGTGATTGGCCTGTGAGAAGCAAGTTGAGGGGTAAAGCTACCCCAAACGCTTGCAACAGTATCCATTATGCTGGGGGCCCAGATGGAACACAAGGGGAAGGATAGAGGAAGCCTGTCTGCACCTGCCCTCTGCTCCCACCCTGTCTCTGCTTTCTGGCTGCCGTGAAGCAAGCTACTTTCCTTGACCACACTCTTCCACCTTCATGTTTCTGCCTTGCTACAGGCTAAAAGCAATGGAGCCAGCTGACCAGGGACTGAAACCCTTGAACCTGTGCTGTAAACCTTTGTTCCTTTAAGGTATTAGTCTCAGGTTATTTTGTCACAGCTACGGAAAGCCAACTAATGCAATATCTTATTTTGTTTTCTTTATAACTGTATCATCTCACTGTATTAAAATAGTTATTAATGTATATTTTTCTCTTTGCAGTGCATAATCTTTTTTGACTGAATGTCTAGTTTGGAGCTGAGGCTGTAACTCAGTGGTAGAGCAATTGCCTAGCATGTGCAAGGCCCTGGGTTCGATCCTTAGCACCGATACTAGTATAGCCACCCCTGCTCTCTTATGGCTACCGTTGGCATGGATATTTTTTCCTTCCTTTCACTTTCAGTCTGTGTCTTTGGATCTAAAGGAAGACTGTGCTAGATAGCATACAGTTGGATCATGTGTTCTTTCCTTCTAATATCTGTCTTTTGATTGCAGACTTTAAACCAAAATGCATTAGTCTTATGGCCCTGAATCAAGGGCAGCAGTTTTCTGTAGCTGTTGGTTTCTAGCAGGAGCCTAAAGTGGTATCTTTCTATAGTCTGTTGGCCATTTCATAACTTTAGAAATGTAATGGTCAATTCATTAGAAAGTAACAAATAACTAAATAAATTTTATGAGAGAACTTCAAGATGGCAACCGGGTAGGCAACAGAGAGAACCTTCCGGAGGAATGCCACTCAGACAAAGGACAGAAGGGAAAGAGGTGGGTATCCTGAACTCAGGAAGGATCTGAAATGGGAATTGAAGCCCTCGGAAAGACTGAGCAAAACCTCTGCTGGAGGAAAGGATTGGAGATCCGCCATGGCGCAGTCAGAGGGAGACGAGAAGGAGGAAGTCACCGCTCCAAGCACACCCATGGCCTGCGCCCTTGTTCTGGCATTCGCAGCTTCAGCTTCGGAGGCCCACGCTCACGGAAGCCTCCCAACTCGGCCAGAGGAGAGCGGAGTTCCGAGAGCAGGTCCAGGGCTGGAGAGAGAAGGGCGCAGCCAGGAAAGGAAGCAATGGCGGTCAGTAGCAGTTGTCGGACCCAGTATGAGAATGAGACGTTGCGACAGCCACTGGGGCAGAGTCCTCACCCTGCGGCAACCTTCCTAATCAGCGCCTGGAGAGAATCAATGCAACCAGTACACAGCGCACCACGCCCGGCTCTGTGCCTGCCTCGAGATGGTGGCCCCCTGCCTCTCAGCTGGGTGAGCAGCTACCGGCAGAGAGCAGCAGGGAACCTCAGTGGTGAGCCGCAGCGGCTCCCAGGGATCCAGCCGAGGAGCAGATGGGGGCTCCAGCACCTGAACGGGAGGGAGATGCAGATGGAGGTGGATCACGTGGATCCACGCCTTTCTCACTCCAACATCAGGCAGGAAGCACGAGCTGGGTTGCTGGGGCTCAGCTCCCACCCTGAACTCTCTCTGGGAGCACCTTGAGTCTCGGCGGCTTGAGCAAGCACCGCCTGTTCCTGGCAACAATGGGACAAATCCATGGTCTTCAGGACTCACCCCAAACTATTAATGTGTGCACCAAGAGGGTCTCCTTACAGTTTTCACAAATGAACCTTGCATGACCCCACGGCTGCTCCACTGTGGGCCCCACGGCTGCTCCGCTGAGGGCCCTGTGGCTGCTCTGCAGTGGACCCCGCGGCTGTTCCGCTGTGGGCCCCGCAGCTGCTCTGCTGAGGGCCCTGCTGAGGGCACCTCACAGACTGGACCCGCCCCCACCCATAGCACGGCAACGGGGTGGAACTGGGTGGTCTGCTGTGAGCATATGTGCTTTTCCACCTCTGACCATGGCAGTTTGTACACACCCATGTATGTTATAGTACAGTCTGAGGCAGCTATATGTCTTCGCAAGGCGAGAGTCCAGGGGTATAGATAAAACCAGGAGTACAGTTATTATCACAGGGAAGATGACTGATTGAGTGGTAGGGTAACGGAGATGAGGGAGGAGAAAATCTGAATGATCAAATGGGCCATCATCTGTGTAACTGAGTAACAGAGGTGAAGGTAACATTATGTAGGACAGCATCCAGAGCTAATTCCCTTTTGTGTTCTCTATAATTCTGTATTTCCTCAATTGTTTTTGTATTAACGGAAGTGAAGATACCTTTATATTATACAGCATCCAGTGAAAATTCCTTACTATCTTCTCTATAATTTGGTATTTCCTTTAATGTTTTTGTGTTAACTAATGTGAAGATAACATTATGTAATACAACATCCAGTGGTAGGGGCTGGGGATATAGCTCAGTGGAATAAGCGCTTGCCTAGCAAGTGCAAGGTCCTGAGTTCGATCCCCAGTACCGCAAAAAAGAAAAAAAAAATCCAGTGGTAATTCCCTACTATATTCTGTATAATTTTGTATTTTCTGTATTGTTTATGGCTTATTCTGGTTCATATGTCTCCATTCTTTTGTCTTTAAAATAAAATTTTTAAAAAATGCATTAGTCTTTTAAATTGTATACAAAACAAAATGTGGAATTACAAACCAAAATTACAGTAGCATTGGCTTTTATACCAGTTGCTTTAAAAATGTATTAGTCTCTCAAATCATGTAGAAAATAAAAACTGGAATCACAATCTTGTTAAAAACTAATAGTTTTGGTAGGACTTCCGGGAAGATGGCAACCGGGTAGGCAGCAGAGAGAGAACCTCCCAGAGGATTACCACCCAGATAATGGAACATAGCAATATGAAGACAGAAAGGAGAGAGGTGTGTACCCTGAACCCAAGAAGGATCTGAAATGGGAACTGAAGCCCTAGGAAAGACCAAGTAAAACCTCTCCTGGAGGAAAGGATCGGAGGGCTGCCGCGGCACAGTCGGAGGGAGAAGAGATGGAGAAAGAGGAAGCCACTGCTTCAAACACACTCTCGGCCCAAGCCCTCGTTCCAGCAATCGCAGCTTCAGCTTCGGAGACCCACGCTCATGGAAGCCTCCCGACTCGGCCAGGGGAGAGCGGAGTTCCGAGAGCTGGACCAGGTCTGGAGAGGAGAGGGTGCAGCCAGGAAAAGAGGCAATGGCGGTTGGGAACTGTTGTCAAATCTAGTGTGAGGATGAGAGGTTGCAACAGCCCCTGAAGCAGAGTCCCCACCCTGCAGCAACCTTCCTAATCAGCACCTGGAGGCAAGGTGGAGTCAGAGCAGCCAGTACACATCCCACCACACCCAACTCTATGCCTGCCTCGAGGCTGTGGCCTCCCACCTCTCCACTGGGTGGGCAGCTGCCAGTGGGGAGCAGTGGGGTGCATCGGCAGCGACATAGGAGCCACAGCAACTCCCAGGGATGCAGCCAAGGAACAAACGGGAACTGGAGCACAACAGCAAGAGAGAGCTGCAGATGGAGGTGGATCACATGGCCCCACGCCCTTCTCACTCCAACATCAAGCAGGAAGCATGAACTGAGTTACTGGGCTTCAGCTCCCACCCTGAATGCCCTCTGTGAGCACCTTGAGCCTCGGCGGCCTGCGCAATCACCTGTTCCTGACAGCAATGGGACGAGTCCACAGGCTTCGAGACTAACCCCAAACTACTAATACGAGCAACAAGAGTGTCTCCATACTGCTTGCATATATGAACCTTGTATGAACCCATGGCGAGCGGGTAGGCAGCAGAGAGAGAACCTCCCGGAGGAATGCCACTCAGACATAGGAATATAGCAACATGTGAAAGACAGAAAGGAAAGAGGTGGATATCCTGAACTCGAGAAGGATCTGAAATGGGAACTGAAACCCTCGGAAAGACTAAGCAAAACCTCCTCTGGAGGAGGGGATCGGAGATCTGCCATGGCGCAGTCAGAAGGAGACGAGACAGAGAGGGAGGAGATCGCTGCTCCAAGCACACCCTTGGCCATGCCCTTGTTTCGGCATTCACAGCTTCAGCTTCAGAGACCCATTGCCCAGCCGCAAGTGGTGGGGAACGGTAATGCTGGAGATCAGGAGGAGGTGGGAGGAGAATAAAGGGCCTCAGGCATCAAGGCAACGGGACACAGCCAAAAGGGTCACAGAGGGTGCTGCGCGGCTGCTCCGCTGTGGGCCCCGCGGATGATCCGCAGTGGGCCCCGCAGCCGCTCCGCTGTGGGCCCCGCGGATGATCCGCAGTGAGCCCCGTGGATGATCCACAGTGGGCCCCGCGGCCGCTCTGCTGTGGGCCCCACGGCTGCGCCGCACTGGGCCCCATGGATGCTCTGCTGTGGGCCCCACGGCCGCTCTGCTGTGGGCCCCGCGGATGCTCCACTGTGGGCCCCGCGGCTGTGCCGCTGTGGGCCCCGCGGCTGCTCTGCTGTGGGCCCCACGGCTGACCCTCTGCTGCTCCACAGTGGACCCGGTGGCTGCTCCGCTGAGGGCCCTGCTCAGGGCACCTCATGGACTGGACCCGCCCCCACCCACAGCACGACGACAGGATGGAGCCAGGCGGTCCCCTGTGAGCATATGTGCTTTCCCACCTCCAACCATGGCAGTTTGTATACACCCATGTATGTTATAGTATAGTCTGAGGCAGCTATATCTCTTCCCAAGGCGAGAGTCCAAGGATATAGATAAACCCAGGAGTACAGTTATTATCACAGGGAAGATGACTGATTGAGTGGTAGGGTAACGGAGATGAGGGAGGAGAAAAATTGAATGATCAAATGGGCCATCATCTGTGTAACTGAGTAACAGAGGTGAAGGTAACATTATGTAGGACAGCACCCGGAGCTAATTCCCTTCTATGTTCTCTATAACTCTGTATTTCCTCAATCGTTTTTGTATTAACAGAAGTGAAGATAACTTTATATTATACAGCATCCAGTGAAAATTCCCTACTATCTTCTCTATAATTTGGTATTTCCTTTAATGTTTTTGTGTTAACTAATGTGAAGATAACTATGTAATACAACATCCAGTGCTAATTCTCTACTATATTCTGTATAACTTTGTATTTTCTGTATTGTTTATAGCTTTTCTGGTTCATATGTCTCCATTCTTTTGTCTTTAAAATAAAATTTAAAAAAAAAATAGTAGTTTTTATGATTTTTTTCACATATTTACCTTTGTGGAGGTCTTTACTTCTTCTTTCAGCTTCAAGTTATCATCTGCTGTCTTCTTATTTTACCTTACTTTTACTCCCATAAGCATATCTAGCAGGCCAAACCTATTGATAATGAACAGTTTCAGCTTTTATCTGGTAGTGTCTTAATTTTCTCTTTCCGTTTTGAAGGAAAGTGTTGGCTGACAGTTATGTTTTTCCTTTTAGTATTTTAAATATATCATCACATTACCTTCTGCCTCTAGAGTTTCCGATGAGTCAAAATGATGCTAAAATTGGTTGTGTAAGTGTAATGTTATTGTTGTTTATGTATTATGATTGGAGAGTCTCTCATTGTTCAAAAAAGTATAAACTGTTGTGATCAGATTTTCATAGGTAATCAAAAGTTATAAAGCTAATTAAACAAAGATCCTTTAGGGTGTGGAGAGATTATTGGACAAGACTCCAATTAATGAATAAAGAAGCAGATGCCTGAATAATCATCCAGTCTTTGTTCATAGCCTTATGGGAGACACCCTCAATAAATTGCTCATCAGAAAAAGATTACGTTTTCTAAAAATAATATAATAAGGTTTTCTCACAAAAGATGCTTTTAAACATAACTAAGAAACAAAGGCTTTTCACATGAGTATGACAATTCATTGTTAATCTCATTCTATATTAAATGTATCCATACCTTCCATGTGTACTGTCTCCTAAAATGTAAAACTGGGATTGTTTATGGTGATAGTCCTAAAAATATGAAGTTTCTGATGAGAGATATGTTGATAATGTTATGTAAAATCCCTGGTATATGACAAGTTACTTCTTTATTGCTGCTTTCAGGATTCTGTCTTTATCTTTGTCTTTTAGAGGTTTGATTATAAACAGCGTGATGGTGCACACCTGTAATCCCAGTACTTGGGAGGCTGCAGAGAATTGCTAGGAATCTTGGATTACATAAAATTCTGTCTCAAAAAAATTTTGATTCTAATATGTCTTGGAGGGGGTCTGTGTGAGTTCATTGTTATGGTTGATACATTGTGTCAACTTGAGAAGTTTAAAAGGTTCACTGGGCCACTCAGGTGGCCAAGGTCCTCACTTTGTAAATATCTAACCCATGCAGGAGGAAGACATGGAGATGATGTTACTGCTACACCCTCCCAAAGGGGGCAGGGAGCCTGTTTGCAATAAAAGGAAAGAGAAGAGGCTTGCTCTCCTCCTTTTGCTCTTGTTGCTTTTGCTGTCTTCTGTGGCCTTGAAGCGTTGCCCCTGGGTCATGCCACCCCACCTTGGAACCAGCTGATTACGACTGAAACCACAAGCTGTGAGCTAAGTAAATATTTCTTCCTTAACTCTGGGTGTCTCAGCAACAAGAAAAAGTAACTAAGACATTCATCTTTACTTGGTGTTCACTGAACGTCTTGAACATTTATGTCTTTCATGAAATTTGGGAAGTGTTTGGCCGTTATTTCTTTAAATATTCTGTCTGTTCTTTTCTCTTTCCTCTTTCAGGGATTCCCATAATACATATGCTGGTCAACCTACATGAATTTTCTGTTCTCTCTCAGACTCTGTCACTTTATTTTTCCTAAACCTAGATAATTTCCATTGTCCTATTTTCAAATCTGTGGATTTATTTCTTCTCCCTTCTCAGATCTGCCTTTGAGACCCTCTAGAAAATTTTCATTTTAATTATTGTGCTTTCAGCACCAGAATTTCTTTTTAGTTTCTGTTATGGTTGATACATTGTGTCAACTTGGGGAGTCCAGAGGTTTTGCTAAGTAACTTAGCAGTTGTAAATCTTGGGGTAAAAAGGACATGCCCTTAACTACTTCTGCGATGTTGTTTATTATGTTAATTTGAGAAGTTTAGAAGGTTAACTATGTGCCTCAGAAGGGAGCTGGGGTGCTTATTTGTATTCATCCTAAACCTGTGCAAGAGGAAGGCACGCAGAGGGTGCGGGTGTAGAGGACCCCCCCCCCCC
>PVLD010010693.1:0-69432 GCA_004027595.1 Dinomys branickii | reverse complement strand
TGTATGTGTTAGCCTGAACACACACTTCGAAGATATCAATATGTAAAGCAGCAACAAGCGGTGTTTTTTTCTGTTGTTGTTGTTGTTGATGTTGTTGCTGTTGTTGATGTATGCCTGTTTTCTTTCTTGTCTTTGGATTTTTGGTTTTTGTGTTTTTTTTTTCTGTTGTTGAGAGGATTAACTGTCTGACTAAATTTGCGTGTCTATATATGGGTCCATACATCTACAATTCGAAGATATCAATGGATAAAGCAACAACTACTGTTGAGACCATATCACCTTGTCTATAGATTAGTTGTGATTGTACTATTTTCTATGATAATGGGTGTCTGTTTGTCAATATGTTTTTGTGCTTTTATGTTTCTAAAATAAAAAAAAAAAATCACTGTTGTATGAGCTCTGTAACACATCATCTGGTGTGTTATTATTTCTCAATATTTAAAACTTCCACCTTGAAACATGCCATTTCTGTAGAAGAGATTTCAAAATAAGACTGCTAATTCTTGATTTAGTTTTCTCTGTGAATTAAAAGAGAAGAGAGAATCAAAATGTTTCTGAGGATTAGGGTCAGAGTGCCTAAAAGAAGCTTTCATAGGAGCCAACAGAGTATTGATGAAGACCATTAAAAAGAAGAAGAAAAGACTTTCGGTAAGATGGTGACCAAGTAGTTAGCAGAGAAAGATCCTCCTAGAGGATCGCCACCCAGATACTGGAATAGAGCAACATGAGAAAGACAAGAAGGACAGAAATGGGTGCCCTGGTGCCATGGACCCAGGAAAGATCTGAAACGGAAATTGAAGCCCTCAGAAATAACAAACAAGACCGCTCCTGGAGAAAAAAGCTTGAAGGGCCGTCATGACATAGTTAGAGGAAGAGGAGGTGGAAAAGGAAGGAGCCATCGCGCCATACACACCCCCAGCCGCTCCATCACCCCGGCACTCACAGCTTCAGCCTCTGAAGCCCCTGTCTGTGGAAATTTCCCAACTCAGCCAGGGGAGAGCAGAGTCCTGAGAGCTGGCCCATAACCAGAGAGGAGAAAGTGCAGTTCTGCAGGGAAGCAGCAGCGGTCAGCAAGTGTGGTTGAATCCAGTGTGAGGATATGAAGATATTATAGCCACAGAAGCAAACTCCCCACTCTGCAGAAACCTTTCTAATCAGTGCCCTGCGGCAGGGCAGAGTCAAAGCAACCAGTGAACAGCCTACCACATCCAGCTCTATGCCTGCCCAGAGGATATGGCCTCATACCTCTCCAATGTGTGAGCAAATACCAGCAGAGAGTAGCAGAGAGGAGTGGAAGTGACCCCAGGGCCACAGTAGTTCCCAGGGATCCAGCCATAAAACACAGGGGAGCTGGAGCTCAACAATAAGAGAGAGCTGTAGACAGAGGTGGGACACACGGCCCCACACCCTTCTCATGCCAACACCAAGCAGGAAGCATGAGTTGAGTTACTGGGCTTCAGCTCCCACCCTGAACTCCTTCTCTGCACAACGTGAGACTTGTGGGCGTGAGCATTCACCATGTGTTTCTAACGACAACGGGCTGAGTCCATGGGCTTCAGGACTCACTCCAAACTACTAATATGAGCACCAAGAGGGACTTCACACTTCTTGCACATATGAACCTTGTAAGACCCCATAGCGTCAAACTATATGAAAAGCAGCAGTCCTGGAGCCTGAGAGACAACATACTCTACGCAGCATACCCGAGGAAATCCTCCAATTCTCTCTTTGAACTAATAACTAAACTTAGTACACACCCTGGACTACCACAGTGAGCACAGGTGGGGAGACCTCATGACACTTGTGCCCAGCAGCGTAAGTATATCCAATGCCCAGCCACAAGGGATGGGGAATGGCAACATTGGAGATTGAGAGGTGGGAGGAAGTGAAGACATAGAATTAAGGTGCAGGCCTGCTGCTTCTGTAACTGGGTGGGGATAGTCTCCAAAGAGTCATAGGCTGCCTGCAGAGGGGACACCAGAGGTTTCGGCGGGGAGCTCGGTGGTCTGTGGGGGGAGAGGCCTCCCAGTCCACCCAGCCCTTGGGAGTGGTGCCACCCCAGGGCAGAGCCTGGCAGTGCTCCCCCACCTGGCCCTCCGTGAAAGCGGCCCTGAAGACTCACCTGAGCCTCTGGATGTAGACGCACTGTATCGAGGCAGAGCCTGGCAGTGTAACCCCGCCTACTCGACTGGACACTCGATGGCTGAGAGGGCTTGCCAATTATTGTCTTTGAGGATAGGTGCTTCTCCACCTCCTGCCATAGCAATTTGGAACACCCATGTTTTATACAGCATAATTCAAAGCAGCCAAGTCTCTTCCCAATGTGAGAGCACGAGGGAGTAAATAAACCAAAAAATAAAGTTATTACCAATGGGAAGATGACTGATAGGGTGGTAGAACGACAGAGATGAGGTGGGGAAAATTGATCAATCGAACGAGCCATCATTTGTATAACTGAGTAACAAAGATGAAGATAACATGTAATACAGCATCCAGTGTCAACTCCCTACTATTTTTCTCTGTAATTTGCTATTTTATTTCCTTAACTGATTTTGTGTTAACAAATGCAAAGATAATATTATGTAATACAGCACCCTGTGTTAATTCCCCACTATCTTCTCTATAATTTAGTATTTCCTTTATTGTTTTTGTTTTAACAAATGCAAAGATAATATTATGTAATACAGCATCCAGTGCCAAAAAAAAAAAGAAGAAAGATTTTCTTTCAGTGTTACCTTGGAGGGCAGAAAAGTAATCCATGTCTCAAACTCACCAGGAAATAGATTCAGCCATTTGTAAGAGGTCATTTTACATAAGAAAACTCTCCAAAAGTGAAAAGACTGTCGTGTAAAGAGTTAAAGCTTTTCCTTCTAGAACGCACTTAATTAGAAGATGGATTATCAGGTATTAAGAAGATAGCCCTTCCCACCTCTAAGAGTCAGCATTGACTTTGTTCTTTACATAGGTCTTTGACCTTTACATAGGTCACTCATGAAGATTATTCAGGCCAATGACTGCTCTTTAGGCAGTGCCCAGAGGAAAGAGAAAGAGGTGCTATGGGGGGGGGGTCTTATGTGATCAATAAAACAAGATAAACAACCCTTCGAAATCATAGACCCAAGGATGACAATGAGGAATCAAAGAAAGGTTGGCTAATCATCAAGAACTATTGAGAGGTAAAGTAGGTCAAGTCTTAGCAAGAATCACCAGATTTGGAAAACAAATCATATTTCAGTGGAGTGAGGTGAGGCAGGTCTGTGTGTAAACAGAAGCTGAGGGGCACTATAGAGTCCAGTAAAAATGTGCTAGTCTCAGGGTGGGGAGACTGTCTTTCTCTGCAGTTCATGGCCCAGGGAGTAGAGATTAAGAGAGAGAGAGAGAGTATAGTAGGTGGGTTTAATATTCTTGGTTCTTGCTACTTGTCATTGATTCCCACAATCCAAGATGTGCAGTGACTTGTAAATTTTGCCAAAATACACACTTGAATCACATCAGCTAAGAAACTGCTCTACAGCAGTGAGTCACTTATTTGGAGAGCAAGGCTAGGCAGCTGCCCAACATCTGTATTGTATCATGTCTTTGTTATTCTCTACTAATCACTGGATGTGCTCTAGCTGTGTGGAGGGAGAGGGACTCTGCTGCCTCATGGATCCAGGTAACCTCATGCAAAATATTGCTATGAAGCTGATGTTCAGTGCCAAATTACTTTGGGGTTTTGGAAAATCATCACAAAGACTGAAAATATCACTTTGATGCTTCAAGTCTTGTTCTCTCCATTTTATGGAGGTAATTGTGTATGAGAGGTGCTCCAAAAAAATGGGATTTTTGATGCACTTAGAACACATTCCATAAAACTATCAAAATTCCACTTACTGGAAGAGATGAGTCTATCATTAAAGAAGGAAGTCTCTTAGGAGATGGCCAGGGCTGGGTTTTAGCTCACAGGTGGAAGAATTTATTTTAGAATCTGGAAAAAATAAAGATTGTGTCTTAGCTTAATTTCCCCAGAAAGCAAAACATTAGAGAAAAGATGGGGGATTGAGGTCACAAGCAACAGCAGTGAAGGAGCCTGAAGCAGTGAGAGACAGCATAAGGTACATTACTGAGGTGCCTAATCCCATAAGCCATGTGGAAAGCCACGTAACACATATCTCAGGACTTCCTGTCTGGAGTGAGAAAGGAAGATCCCCACTGGTCAAAACACCACTTCACTGAAAAATTAAATCCCTACATTTACTTTCCCATGGCTAGGATAAAATATCTGGTACCAGTCATTTAAAAGGAGGGAAGGTTTATTTAGGATCACAATTCCCGCAGATTCAGTCCATGGTCAGCTGACTGCAAGGCAGAAGTGGTATAGCAGAATGGCATAAAAAAGAAAAACTGTTCACTACATAGTGGCCAGGAATCAGAGACTGAAGGGAGGATCCAGAGATGGGAGCATACCCTTCCAGGTTATGCCTCCAGTGACCCATTCTCTCTGACCTTCCCCATCTCCAAACCAGAGACTGGGGAGAAATTTTAGATCTAAGCTATAATAGTCTCTAACTCTTCCAGGTTGTACTTATGAGGGTTTCAAGGTGTCTGTGGGGTCTCAAGGCACACTGACATCAGAGAATCCTTAGACTAAGGAGCAAGAGGAACTTGCAAGTTGCTCCTATGTGTACCTTCTCAGACCCACTGCACAACTAGTCATCACAGGGGCAGCTGGTGTGGCTGAAAGGGTCAGAAGTCATGCATAAGAGATAATTTATTTTTTTTTGTACTGGGGGTCAAACTCAGGACCTTGTGCTTGCCAGGCAGGCGCTTATACCACTGAGCTATAACCCCAGCCAAGAGATAACTTATGTTAATCAGTTCTCACTGTGGGTACAAAATATTTAACACTTGCAATCTAAAGGAGGAGAGATTTACTTGGCTTGAGATCTCAGAGGATTCAGTCCATGGTAAGCTGGATCCAAGGTAGGAACATCGTGGTAGAAAGGCATAGTGGAAGGAAACTGCTCAGTTCGTGGCACCCAGAAAGCAGACCAGGGAAACATCACCAAAGAGGAAGGGGCCAGAGATATAGACTCCAAGGTCTTGCCTTCATGACCTACCTAGCCACTTTCAAAAATGCACTTCATTACAAATCCCCTCCTTATCTCCCAAAACAATCATGTTACCAAACTTAACGGTCACATGCCTGATCTAAGATGGCTGTTGTTGAAGAAGAGGCATGCTGGGGTGGGAGTATGGTAAGAAGGTTCAGGAAAGGTGTCTGGTTCCCTCTCAAATGTAAGGACTTCTTATAAAAATGGGAACACCATGATACAAGTGAAGATGTGATTCTAGCAAAGAAGTCATCGAAGCTCCTGAGCGAGTGCCGACTGAAACAAGAGTGGGATGGAGGTAGGGGATCATGTGAAGCTAAGCAGTAGAAACTTTTAGCTCCTTGCATTTTCTCCATGTGCGTCTGCACCCTCAGAGTGGACCAGACAAAGCAGACCACAGTGGTGACCCTGGGGGACCTGGCATGAAGTACTGAGCAAAGGTGCCAGGGTGAATCATTTAAGGGAAGAATAGGGTGGCATGGAAGCAGCTGATCACAGAGTCAAGGGTGGATAGGACAGAGAAGGGAAAGGCAGAGGTACCAATTTCTAGTGGTTTCCATGGAAATGGAGCAAAGCACAGGCAAGGGAAGAAGATGAAACCCAGAGGCCTGTGCTGACAGCAAGGTCTAGAGCAGACCTGGGCTACTAGGTGAGGACATAAATGTCATATCCTCTAGAGCGCTGAGGATATGGATGCTGCTGTCACCCAAGAAGGGGATAGATAGATAGGACAGCAAAAGTCTGAAATGGCTCCCAAAGGCCCAGGGTGAAAGAAACAGCAACAGAAGATTCTACAAAAGGGCTGAGGCATGTATATTCCGATAGTGATTTGTGGGGAGTTAAGTGGGTAGTGGGAGAGATTTTGGAAGAGGGTACATATAGAATGGGTGTGGGAGACAGACCCTGAGGCCTTTAGACAAAAGATTTTAGGGGACTAGAACATAAACTACAATCAAAGCCTTTGCTAAAGTTTAAACACAAAGCAAAATTTGCTTCTACACGGACTTACCAGACAGTATTTCTGCAAGATGCAGTGCAGAGGTGGGTATTGATTTTACTTTTACTGAACACATTGGGTATAATTTGAACGTGCTGTAAGGAGCCTGTCTTGCTTTTGTGATTTACAGAAAGAAAGAATAAAATTAACCCAGGACAACACTGGAATTCAACCCCGCAGTGAACAAACATTCTATTACTCACAGACTGCAATAGAATAAAACAGGCAGCCTAAGGTATGGCTGCATTAGCAGTCCCAACACTCAGTTTTGCTGAGTCAATTTAAACGATGTGACCTGGTTAGCGCACAGAACAAAGGAAATGGAAGTAAAGGCTTTAAAATATAAAACATGGGGTAGATGTTTAACATTGCCACACACAGTCCCAGCTGCATTTTAGCAGCAGCTGTTAGGCCCTTGAGTCTCCAGACAGTGACTTCCTCCTCATGATCTGCCTTTAACCCTATGTCCCACTCAGTAGAGTCCAGACAGTCAAGAGTAATAATTATTTTAGCTACTATTGTTGAGTGTCTTCTTTTGTCCCATTTACACTAAATATATTATGTCCTATTTCTTAGTTAGTTCATAATATAAAAAAGCAGATGAGGCAGTACCAGAAATCCTCCTAACCTTGTACTGGCCAGAACTGGTCACTAATATGTCATTTAGGGTTCTTCACTGCAGACAACAGAGTCTACACTAGCTGAATTAAAACAGCTAGGTGTTTCTTAAAACATTCATATAGTTGCTTGAGTCACTGGGAGGGCTCCAGAAATGGACCCTTGGATGAATTCTGAAAGTCACCATAGAATGGGGTCACCTCAGGAGCTTTCTCTGCTTAAGCAATCAGAAATTTGCTGAACTGAGAGTCTATATTCTCCAACAGGGAGCCAGCGCCAGAGTCCTCAGCTCTAGGCTCATGCCACATCTGCTGCAACCAGGAGGCAACTCGATCAGAAAGCCACCTCCATTATGGCTACTTCTGAAACACGTTTCTGCTGCAGAGAGCCCTGCCAGAAAAGGAGATGGACTGTGCTCTCTCTCTCTTCCTATGTCAGTGCCCATAGATGTCTCATGGTCTTTGCTTCAAGGATTTGATTCCAAAAGAAGGTATAAGTGATTAATAATAATTAAATTAAATCTGGAACCCCAGTGGCAAGACAGTCTGGTAAGTTGAGCATTGCAGTTCTCCAACCTCTAGAGTAGAAGGCAAGAAGGAAAGGTGTTGGAACAAAGGTTGAGTACACCAGGCCATTAAACTAGTGAAATTGTTCCAGAGACTTGAGTAGGTACGTGGCATGTGGCTGGCCAGCCTTTCCTTCCGTCATCCTCAGGCGTGAGTCTACATGTGTTCTCATTGGAACTTCACCTCAACTTTTCAGCAAAATATTATCACCTCCACTCTACAGATAAGAAAACTGAGGCTCATAAAGTTTAAATAACTGCAACAGTTTAGCCACATCATGATGGAACCAAGGTCCAGATTTTGCTTGTATCCTGGAGAAACTACACGGGAACTAGAATAAACTCTCTGTTCTCACTTTCCTTTATCCTGAGCATGATTCACTAACTTTCTAAACAGCTGAGGACCTGGGACTCTCCCATCTCCAAATCTTTTTTCCAGCAATTTCCTTAATGGCGTGAGTTCCTTGGTCCCCGGAGCCACCTGGAAAGCCATGGATGTTAGTGCCATTTGAGCAGAATCACTCCATGGGGCATTTTTGGCCTTTTCTCCTATATCTGACCCACTCAAGTCCTAGCTGTCCTTTACAGCCCACACCAAACGCTGCTCTCCAAAAGATTTTTCCAATCTCCCTGGCAGAAGGTAGCCCCACCCTCTTAGAGAGATCCATGAATTGTGTTTGTACCTCTCTGCACAGTTCATTCAATGAGCTTATATAATCGTCCTTTTTGCAGTACAACTTTCTTGAAGACAAGAACCATGACAGTTACGTCTATGTGCTTTAAATCTCCTGATACAGTGCATGTGTGTGGTAAGGATTCACTAGATGAACAGTGAATGAATGCATGAATAAATGAATGAATGAATTTCCCTATTGAGGTGCTCTTTTCTACAGAATATTGAACAATCTATATCCAACTAATACATCAGTTGCTCTAACCTCCTAGTGCTTTTAGGTAGCGAGACTGTTTTCCAGCTCCATTGCCTACACAATTTAGTTCACATTTATAAATAAGCCCTTATTATTTGCTAAAGACTGGACGTTTGTTTGTCCCCAGAACTCACAAGTTGAAACCTAATTTCCACTGTGGAAAACTGGAGAGGGTGATTAGGTCACAAGGGTGGGGCTCTCGCGAAGGGGATTAGTGCCCTTAGAAGGTGCTGAGAAGACCAGAATTCTCTCCTTTCTACCATGTGAGGACACAGCTGGGAGGCATTGTCTGTGAAATAGGCCCTCTCTAGACAGCAAGTCTGCTGGAGCCTTGATCTTGGGTTTCCAAGCCTCCAAAATGTTGAGAAATAAATGTGTTTTTAAGCCACCCCATTTATAATAGATGGTTGCAGCAGCCCAAGTAGACTAATGTATACAGAATTTTTTTTAACCTACTGGTTTTGTGGCGCTTAACATTTTAAAAAATAAACTAAAAAAGAGACAGAGAACAGAACTACATCTTTGAAGTTGAAGTGAGTCCATTTTCTTTTTGGAACAACAATAGGATATTTTTTACACCAGCACAGACTCTTAGCATAAGTAACAATTCGCCCCGCCAGAAAAAGTGGAAGGAGTTATGGGACTGAGAGTGTCAAGGAGTCTCCCTAGTCTACTTTTAATCCATTTAATTTCCTGCTAAAGTAAAATTTCTTCCACTTGTGTCAGTCCTTTGGAGTCAGCAGACAGCAGCGGCCGCCTCTTTTTTTTTCTGGAAAAAACCCAGTTAAGAGCCCCGAAAGATGTTCCGCAGGTTCTCTCCTGCTGTGTGGTTGATGAAACTGGTAGGCCAGCCACTTCCTCCTGGTTGCCATGGCAATGGTTAGGCCGCTGGCCCTCAGAAAACGGAAAAGTACAGCATGTGCAACACCACGCATTCCACCCTGGCTTGCAGATTAAACCAGCTGTCAAGCTAGGGTGAAGGATCAGCGGCCGAGTGGAGGCCAGCAGGGCGGAAAGACAAGGCACCACCGTGGAACTCTAAGATGTAAGTAATTTCTCTGCTCTTCTTTAAAAAAAAAAAAAGTGCATACACCTTAACAGACAGTGCTTGGGAACTGCAGGATTGCTGTTGCTTGGCAGGAAAGTTCTGAGAAAGTTTGAAGAGCCGCTATCAGGGCCACCACCTCGTCGCTTTTGTATTTCCCAGACATAAGGTGCTCGTATGGGTGGTGGTTGCCACAGAACTCATTTTTCGGCTTCCAAGTGAATGAATTGCTGTTTGCGAAGATTCTGCCTTTAAAAGCAAACGTTTTTTCGGGGCATTTAGGCAATGAACAAAACGGCCTTTTCATTTAGCCCTTAAATAGATAAACTCAGTGAAAACAAATGTAACACATATCTCTGCGGAATCTGAGCCTCTTGTTTCTATTTTAAAACACTTAAGTATATTCTTTGTGAGTCTTCACTATTAAATCAACAATTCAAAAAGAAAAATTTGTCACATCTCTTTCTTATTGCCTCTGTGAAGAAAAAAAAACTAAGAACTCTCCAAGCACTATCTGGTGTTGATTGTTTTTTTCTCTCTTTCCGACTTTTCATAATTTGTTTACTGCCTGTTTACACACTAAGCTTTAGAGTTTACTCATTAGAAGTTAAGGGAAAACAAGAAGTTCAGATGAGCATTAACATGTGGACTGAATGGCTAACTTTGGTAAAAAAGAAACCATCGTTTTATTCAAAAGCAGAAAAGATGTATCATTTTTATTTAAATAAGATGTTAAATAATGAATAATAAAGGCAAGATAAGAGGGATGTTTTTGTTCCGGAACTCAGAAGACCGTACATAGTTTTGCATAAGTTTTATTCTTTGGTAAGTATATTTTAGGATACTTTCTAGCAAGAAGTATGTTGGTATATTTGGGGGAGAGAAATGTTTTAAAAGCATAGTGTATAATATGTATGAAAATGTTAATCTTTAAAAATACTAAAAGAAAAAGACTGAAAAATTTTTGGTAACAAGAGTGATCCTTGAGAAATTTTTACTTTTTGTGAACTGAATAATACAATATGTTTGGAAGAAAAACAAGATTTTTCATTAATTATTTTTTGTGACAGAAAGTGGGCATTTTCTGAAAATAACAGTTTCAATAAAGTATTTATGAAAATGAGTGCTTTTCAGCAGCTGACTTGGATTTCCCAATTTTCTTTTCCAAGCCAGTCTGTTATTGCTTAAGACTTATGTAAGGTCAGCTTTTAAACTCCAGTGGCCAGCGTCTAATTCCATCATTCTGGTACGCTGAGGCAGGAGGATTGCAAATTGGAGCCCAGACAGGTCAATTTAGAGACTTAGCAAGATCCTGTCTCACAGGATCTAAATTAAATTAAAAATTAAATTTAGAAAAGGGGTGGGGATGTAGCTCAATGAAGGCCCTGGGCTTCAATCCTCAATACTACCAAAAAAAAAAAATATATATATATATATCAATCCAGTGTCCAGGGGCTCAATGTCTGTGTCTGCAGGAGCCAGAAATTTATCTTGAGATAACTTTCAACTCAAGTTATCTTGAGAACTATGAGAAGTAGGTGCCTGTGGGTAAAGTGGTAATAGGTACCATGCTGCTCTGTGGGCAGCTGGGCAGAGCTTTGGGTCTGAACCCTCACAGTTTAAGCAACTTGATGTGCAAACCTGGAGGGCTGGGCTCACTGAAGAACTACTTCTCCCAAGGCTCTGTGGTCAGTAGAAAGGTGTGGGGTACACAGATTTTAGTGAGGCTTTCCCTATGGTGAGCTCTGAGCTATTATTCCATGTCCCACCGTCTATGCGGAAGCAGCAGTCCACTTGTACTGTCCTCTATTCTGATGATGAACTTAAACTTATTTTTAAATCTAATTGATAAACGTTTCTTTTTCAAAGAGTGTTTCTGGCATGTTTAAGTATAACAGAACCCAGTTCATTCCTTTTGTTTCCGCCTCACTTAGCATGAGATGTCTATAGACATTTTCAGTTAAAGCCACAGAGTCTATCACGGGACACAGAATGTGGAATATCGCTTGCATCTGCATGTGCCCCCAGGGTGGGAAACGGCACTGGGTTTCCACTGTAGCTCCTTAGGCTTTATTTGGCTGTCTGAGCTGCAGTCTTAACTGTTACCAACTAATTCTGGGACACAGGATGTGTTGTTTAACTTCTCTGTGTCTCCATTTTCCAGTATGAAAATGGGGCTATGATACCTACCTTTAAGATTATTGCAAAGATTAAATGCTGTGAAAGACATGAAGGGTTTAGAACAGTACCTGGCATAAAAGAAGCCCCGTCTTAGTCATTTTCTTCATGGGGGGGACGAAAATGCCCAACACCTACAACATAAAGAACAGGTTTATTTTGGCTCACGTTTTAGAAGTTGCTGTCCTGGTGTGGCCAGTGGCTCCCCGGGAGAGGCAGCATGGTGGAGGGGTCTGGTGGAGGAAGTACTCACCTCTATGGCACACAGGAAGCAGATGAAAGGGAGCAGTGAAGGAGATAAACACTTCCAGGTCACACATCCATTAACCTGCCTCTTCTGACCAGATCCCGCTTTCTAACACCACACCAGATGCATAACCCCAATAATCCAATCACCCCTGACAAGCCCCACCTCTGAGTGCATGAGGCTTTTCAGGGGGGGACATCCAGCTATAAACCATAACACACTCACTATATGTATTATTAATAAATAAAAACATGTATAGTTCATGATTTCAGTCAGCTTTCAATATGTCTATATCCCTCGCGTTTTTAATTTTAAAAAACATTATCTCTCATCAATGATGATTTTCTATATTTAGCCTAGGGAGCAGAGAGTTAAGGGACAGTAAAATACTGATACATAATATTTTTCCTCTACCCATGAATCTGAACTTTCTTGGAACTCAAAAAGTGAATGTTTGACAGATGTGCATCACATATCCAGAAAGAACTATCAAGTGAAATGGTGGACATAAGTGCCTGAAGCTCAAGGAAGAGATTAGGACAGTGGTGGTGAACCAATGGCATGCATGCCTCAGAAGGCTCTTGGTATTGTTGAGAGTTCTAAAAGGTTCGCTGTCACTAGGCTAGGAGATAGAACTGTATCTTGGGTTGTGTTTTGTACAATCACCAAAGGACTGCATGCATGAGCAAAGAGAAGACAGCCAGACTCCAAGCTGTGGGCATGAAAGGGGACAGGACAGGGAGATGAGATGTAGCCAGATAGAAGAGGAGGAGCCATGGCAGTAGCAAGAAAAGCAGGAGAAAGGGATTCTTTCACGTGTGAAGGGAGTAGGCCACTATGAGAAGTGAGGTTTCATGAGAGAGGTGAGATTTGAAGACAGTTTAGGAGATGGAGTTGGCTTCTTAGCAGGACAGAAATGTGAATCATCCTCAGACCCAGGTCAAAATATAAGCAGTACAGAGAACAATCAGTTCCCAGTGGAGAATAAGAAAATATAGTGAAACTCAAACACCACACACACACACATACACACACACACACACACAGACCTCATTCCTAAAATATTCCTTACTGCCTCCCCTTTCCTAGGCTAATGTACATATTTCCCATAAAAAGATTATTTTCCATGTGCATGGTAAAGAAACTAGAGTTTCTCCATTGTTAGAGGTCAGAGGAATTCATCTGGACTTGAGTTTGTCCCGTGTCATGGGCACTTGCTTCAGCCCTAATTTTCATGCCCAGGTTTTTTATTGGAGCTGCTGTTGTCACCAAATTAATTTTCAGAGTCACCAATAAGATCAGAAATAAGATCAGAAAGCATTTCTTAAAGTTCTTATTTTTTAATATTTTTTGATTCACACAAAAATGGTGAAGAGAAGTCTCGGATAGAGTAAACATCATACATTAGCATAGTTCATTAGTCACAACTAGCAAAGCAACACAATACATTATTATTAGGAAGTTTGAATGTTTCCTCAGGTTTTTACCTTATACCCTTGTTTGGTTCCATGATCCCATCCAGGCTGTTATAATACCTTTAGTCATCTTTTCCAGGAGGCATTTTAAAACCCTTAAAAATCTTTCAAGAAAGCCACAAAGTTTAAGTGTCCTTTGGTTCCAAAATTTGTGTCTCATAACCACCAGAGGAAGGCTCTGTTCATACTTTTCTAAAACTGAATCACTGGAATTTGAACACAGATGAAAGGAAAAGCCCGAGGCTTATATGCCAAGGTTTTTATGGGGGTGTAATAATGTACAACTGCAAGAGGAAGGTCTGATTGCCCTCGTATTGCTCAGGAAGCAGGTAATTAAAATGCTGAAGGCCTGCCTGCCTCTTCTTGTTTCTCATCTCCTACCAGAGGGATTGGTGTCTAATTCACTATACTTGCCAACCTCCTAGGAATACTGGCCCAGGGCTGTGAGTGAAATTCCCCCTGGCTTGGCTTTACAAGACAGAACTCTTTAATTGCAGGTTGTTGGGGGAGTTTTGCAGCATGAACTGTTAAAATCCTTCAGCAGAAGGTGGGCCTGGCTGTGCAGGTTAGTAGTGCCCACATCAGGGAGCCTGAGGCAGGACAATCGAAGTACAAGCCCAGTATAAGCAATTTAGTGACTTAGCAAGACTCTGTTTCAAAATTTAAAAATAACAAGTGCACTGGGGATGTAGTTCAGTGTGAAGGTCCTGCGTTCAATCCTCAGAACTGAAAAAAAAATCCCTCAACAGAGAGCAATGAAGCCAGGGGCTCGGTGGTGCTCGCAGATGCCTGAGAGGCCCATGCAGTTAGTTGGCAGTCTCTGCCCATGATCCTGCAGCGGTGGCCTCATCTGATCACAGCCAGAAAATATCCAGGAAAAAAACTGCTTCTGTACTGAACGTGTCCATTATTGCCTAAACTATACAGTATAGCAACTACTTGTATAACATTTATACTGTACTGGGTATTATAAGTAATCTAGACATGATTTAAAGTATACAAGGGGTATATGTAGATTATATGCAAATGCTATTCCATTTTATATAAAGGATTGAAGCATGTTCAGGTTTTGGTATCTGAAGGCTGGGGAAAGCTTCTTGGAGCCAATCCCCTTAGGGGTGGCTGTACACTGACTCTGCCTTTATTTCCCTGCATCCCTGGAAAGATGTGTAGCATGAGATAGCAGAGCAGTGGTCAGGGCTCTGGCTTTTGGCTCATGGCGCATATTCTGGCCAGGTGTATGTATTTCATCCTGTGTTCTCATCAAGAGTCACAGTGAAGTTCCAAGTCCACTTTGATCCTAGATTAAGCTCACTGGTAAAGTTATGGAAAGTTGGGGTGCCTCTTGGGACTTAGCCAGGTATCATCCTTGACAGCCAATGCTTTGGAAAATAAGCTCAAATGTCACCCTCTTAATCATATACAATAACTGGCATGACTTTGCCCTGTTGTGGCAAAGCCGTGTGATGAAATTGCCACTGAAGGAGAGGAATTTTGCTTGCTGGTTGGATAACATGATACACCCCACTATACTAGGAGGGCAAAGACAAACGAGAAAGTAAAGGTCCAATAACATGTCTCTTTGACTTAGCTACCACACAGATTCCTTTGGTTAATGTAAATATTCGTGGAGACCCTCCATGTGCCAGGTGCTATGCAATGGTCTGAGGAAAGGACAGTCAGCAAGAAGATGAAGACTTAGTCACATCAGAAGCCTGATTTTCCCGCACACCAGCAGCACGGGTTCATCGGACAAAAAGCAAAGTGGTGGTCACTTCCTAATCGCTGGGACACAATACCCGACACCAACAGCTTAAAGGAGGATTTAGTTGGGCTCACGGTTGCTGACCATAGCCCACCAGCTCCAAGGAAAAAACAGCACAGCAGCGCGGACGGCGGAGGAAAGCTGCTCACTTCACGGCTGTCGTGAAAAGCCGTGCAGGGAGATGTCCTTTCGGGTCGCGCTCTCAGTAACCTTCCTCTTCTGAGCAGGCCCCACCTCCAATAGTACATTCAGCTCTGAATTCTTAAGTGGATTAATCTGCTGATGTCTCCAGCACCTCCGTAATCCAATCTCCTTCCAGAAGCCTCACCTCCCAGCACACGAAACTTCTGGGGGGCATTGCAGATCCAAACTGTAACAGTGGGTGAAAGCAACGCCCTGTTGTGCTCAATGCTGCACTTTGCAGTTGCTTCTTACTCTTCTTGGCCTAGAAGCACTTGAGCACTTCGGCCCATTTCTCTGATCAAATCAATAAATCTCAAAACAATAACTGAATTGTCACCTGAAGAATCCTGGCTTCACCAGCTTGTGGACCTGAAGAAGATGTAATTTGCACCCACAACTTTTATTTTGCTGACTTGTGTCCCATCTGCCTGAATCAGGTCCTTCCTGCCTCTTTATCACTATCTCTTTGCAAGAGTCTCCATCAATTATTTCTTAAAGTGTCATGAGTCTCAGGCCTGTGCTCCCAATGGCCCTTTCATGAGTTTCTGTCCCTGACCTGTTGGATGTTGATTGTCCCTTACCTATGCCTTGGGACCCTCTGTCAATCTGAGGACCGAGGACAGTGTCCAGAGGTGTCCCCAGCATGTGCTTCTGCAGGAGCCAAATGTGCTCTTGGCCTTTCACTCCTCACTGCACCAGAGCTGGCCTGCAAGAAGCCTCTGTCCATTGTTAAATGTCCTACTTTGTCCCTGGGGTAGGGGGCGCTTATGTCCCACATCCCAGAATTCTTGAGGCATAACATACAACCCATGCCTGCAGCTCCACTGGACTCAGCCCAAGACGTAATCAGGACCAGGAAGACAGAGGTACCACACTGCCTGGTCCCTGTGCTCATCCTGCTTCATGAAGGCCCTCCTTGTGTGGCCCTTCCTGGAGGCCCTGTCTTATAAGAATCCCTGGAATTGCATGGGGCCTCTCCAATTCATTCATGATCATCTCTCCATGTGTAGGTCCTTACCTTAATCCCATCTTCACAGTCCCACTTGCCATACAAGTTCGTCACATATTTACAGGTTTCAGGGATTAACACATGGACATTCTGGGTGTCATGACTCAACCTACCTGTCATTGTGGTAGGACTTAGAGACCAGAAATCATGTCTTTTGATCATATTTTACACATTTTATACACATTTGAGCCAGTAGAAATGGAAATGGGGTAATTAAATTCTATTAATTAACTACCAGGCCCTATAATTCATAAGAAGATAGGGTATAAATCTGATTTGATTTGTTACAGGAAAAATCAGGCAAAGAGGCATTTTTAGTTTATGCTGTGTCTGTTCAGTAGTCAAATTTTAGACTGGCCTAACCACATACAGTGAATTAACCATGAACAGTCACAAAGACATTTTAAATTGAGTCCTGTTAAGACCCAACTTGCAAACTTGAAGCTAACTTTGCCAAAATTATGACCTATGGAAATATGAATTTTTACTTCCCCTTGTCCAAATGAGAAAATATACCAGATGACAGCAGAGTTTAGATTCTACATGGTAACTCAAACAAGGTGCTGATCACATCAGAATCATAGTGAACTCAGTTCCTGACTCTCACAATGAACTTCGTAAGCCACAATGGAAAGGAAATAAATGGCTTGACCAACAGACTGGCAACCTTGAGCGTCAGATGCTGATAAAGGTATATAAAAATTCACTGGCTCTTACCAGCCTGGGGGTGTGTTGTTGTGGAATGCAAAGAAGAAAGAAAAAACAACACTCATCACATTAAAGAAAACATTGAGGAGAGACCCAAATTAACTTAACTTGCAACTTTATAAGCTTTGAAATATTAGACAATAAGGAAATAATTCCCAGTTTTAAATATCATATTACACAATGTTTATCTCCAACCTATCGCCTGCAGGGTATTTGTGGAATGGAGCCAAACGAAAGAAAAGTGCTAAACATTATTTCTATTAAGAATTTTTCAAAGTCCTACACCTCAAGCTGTTGCATCAACCCTCTATGACCCTCTCAGCCACAAAAGGCAGAACAGCCAGCTTCCTCGTTGGCCTGGATGTGGAGAGTGATCACACCTGTCCCTCTGTGGACAGGTGGGAACCTTACTGGGGACGGGTGACCACCATTCCTTTCTGGAGTCCACTGGAGGGGTCTCTAACCCACAACCCTCACATATGTCCTATATAATCCATGCTATCCCTCTAACCAGGACAAGGCAAGGATAAGGCTTACATGCAAATAATTTAGGGTGGAAGAGAGTTGGTTTAAGTTTAAATAGGTGATGCTAAATCCTGTGTGAGAGCAGGTTTTTAGCACTGGTCGCCTGGAAAGAATGGATGAAGGACAGAGGAAGGCAGAGCAAGGGCGTCCTGGGCATGGGGGGGTGGGGGGGTACGCTACTCACTCCCACTGGCTCATGGCTCACCCTCATTAGCTGCTGGGTTTCCTGCAAGTCTAGCGAAACCACCCAGAGCTTCCTGTTGCTGAGAGAAAGAATTTGGCCCTTCCTGTGGCTGTCAGGGAGCCTAGCACATGCTTCCAGGAGTCAGCTTCCCGGCCACACCATGTTGGTTGCTAAGAATGAGGTACCACGCGCCACCTGGGGTGCCCGTCTGGGCTCTCCTGCTTCCTACCGCACTGGCTCTCTGTATCGGTTACTTTTCTCCTCTTTCTGGGACAAAACCCCTAACACCCAGAATTAAGGGAGGAAAGGATCATTTAGCTCGCAGTTCATGGAAGTTTCAGTCCATGTTCAGCTGGCTCCAAGGCAGAGTGGCACAAGGCAGAGGGCAGCAGTTCATCACAGGGAAAACAGCCAAAGCAGCCAGAGCAGAAAGGGAGGAGCAGCAGAGAGCAGACTGCATGAGGCTTTGGTGGGGACATCTGGACACAAACTGCAACACTCTCTCTAAGGGTTCAGTCAGGCATCTCAAATGCATGCCCATAGGAAAAAGGAGCCTTGTCCTTAATCCTGCTCTCAGTCCTGCTCTCTTGGGTCTCTCCACCCCCTCAGCGAGTCCAGATGTTAAAAGAGACTTAGTCTGGAGTTAGGAGACAGCAAAGGGAGAGATGTTTATCATCAAACAAAATACAAAAGAAGAGTGTCTCTTACTTAGAACTCACTGTCTCATCTCTCTTGTCTGCCCCTGATTCAATCCTTTCAGTCATCCTTCCCAAACACAGATTAGGACATATGTCCCCTGCTACAGTCACTGCCTTATTTCGGGCTCTTGCAGGGACCTCCAAACTAGATATTGACACCTAAGTCCAACCCAGTGGGATAGAACTGAAAACATGTAGACATTCATTTTTATTTATTTTTTAATCCCAAATTTTTTAAAAAGCTCTACCGCTTGTGTTTTGCTTATAATGTGGATAATGTGTAAGTAGCTGATATAGTTTTTTTGTTTTTTTGTTTTGTTTTTTTTTTTTGCAGTATCAGGAATTGAGCTCAGGACCTTATGCTTGCCAGGCAAGTGCTTATTCCATTGAGCTATAACGCCAGCCCATAAATAGCTGATACAGGTATGGCCTTTGTAAATTAAAAAGTTATATACCTATTGGGGAGGATTTAAAACCTTTTTATTGGTGAGATGAAGAGCAGAGGAGTATAGTGACCAAAATGGTTCCTGCATAACATCTAACCCCTCGGCTTGTCCAGGAAGATCCTGTCTAACCCTCTGGTGCCGACATTTCCAGCCTCATGGGCCCTAAGACATCAGATATGTGCTCAGAACACACAAAACTCTTTAGTTACTCAAGATTTTGCTCAAGTGACTCATATCTCTGCATTGACTCACCTCTCCCGCCCCAAACCCCTTCTCTGTTTATCCAAATCTCACCACTTTGGGAGCCTTTCCCAATCCTTGCTGCCCAGCACTTCCTTCGTACCCTTAACAAGCACCACTGTAGATATTGCCATATAATTTGTTTATTCACAGAGAGCATCCTAAGTTCCTTGGGAAAATTTCGAGTCCCTGAAGGAGACATCATGTCTTCCTCCTTCTTAATTTCCCATGACTTTGAGTACTGCCTGGCATTAAGTACATGTTCCTCACATTCTTTTGAGAAGAGGACTAAAAAGTGCAAGTTACAAAACATTAGCGCTTGCTGTGACCATCAAGTAAGCCACTTGCTGACCTACTTTAAATATCAGTTACTCTGAATAGGAAGACCTACTTTTCCTTTGCATTGTAGTCTAGTGTCATGAGGGAGAAAGGGTGGGCTAGACTCTACAGTTATGCAGGGATTTGAGCTTTGTCTACAGTTCTGCCATCTTCAGGGTCCTTGGATCCTTCACACAATCTGCCACCGTATTCCACTGGTCAGAAGTCAGTTGCATAGAAATGAAGTCCGGCACTGTGCTGAAAGAGAAAACAACATGGGTATCGGTGGGTAGGAGATGTCGCTAAATGACCCAGATCATAAGGCACAATAATTGACCTTCTGGAATCATGATAAAAACTCAGCATGAATGCAATCTAAAATATCAAAGCAAGATGCTGAAAACTATGTGTAATTATTCGATCTTTGAGTCTTTAAATCACAAAGCCTGTTGAAAAGCTAGTTACTGTTCCAAAGCAATTTAAATGACATTTTTCTATTGCAGCTGAATAAATCTCAATAGTAATGAATACTAGCAACTGGCTACATGAAAGCAAAGACTTCTGAATTAGCAGATACAGACACCAGTTACTTCAAAACAAATTCCACACAGATTCCTTTACAATCTAGAATTACTCCCAACATATTTATACTTGTTCCAAATATTTATATTGTTCCAAAAGGAACATCTCAAACTAGATGAGTTCTGTTTATAAGAAGATACTACTAGTAGGGAGATACTGTGTCTGTTGGAGGACAGCATTTGGACCATTTGCCCCAAACAGACTTGAAATGTCATTAATAATGATACTTTAAATTCTGTAGTCTAAATGCAGGAGGCAAAGGACATAATGGTAGAAAAATCTAGAGACATTCTCCAAATCCTTGCAGCAATTAATAATCAAATTTTAATTCAGAAGGGAGCTTAACTTGAAATCAGAAGGGATTTTTATTTTAGAAGTGGAAAACCAGAGGGAAGAAACCCAAGTAGAGAAACTGGGAAAATATGAGGAACAGAAATTAATGAGATATTCAACAAGAAGTAGCTAGTCTCAAATATAAATCTGAGCTGTGGTTCTAGGGGTGAGGATGAGAAAAAGCTAGGGTCTGAGCACCTCAAGAAACATACTTTAAAGCTGGGACTTGAAGAGCACACAAGGATGTCTCAGCAATGCAGTGTCCAAAGTGTGTCCTGTAAAACTCCTTAAGGATTCTGAGCAGGTACAAATGAAAGTTCTTCCAGTAGAGGAGACAATTTGGAATTGTAAGTGTATCTCATGGAGCAAGTGTAGTAGTCTGTTTTCTGTTTTATAATGAAATATGTGAGGTTGGGTACTTTATAAAGAAAAAATGATTGAAAAAAGTTTAGAAGGCTGAAAGTCAAAACAGCATGATGCTGGCATTGGCTTTAGTGAGGGCCTTGTGGCAGGTGTCCTCATGATGGGAGATGGTCAGAGAGAGAGCTCACATGGTGAGACAGAAAGCCAGAGTTCTAGGAAGACTCGGCTCATTCTTTTATAATAGCCCTCTCACAAGAACTAATCAGGGTCCCACAAGAACAGCATCAATTTCTTCTGAGGACAGTGGCTTTAGTGACCTACTCACTTGCCCCTAGGTTCCACTCTTAAAGTTACTACCACCTCTAAGTGTCACTGCACTGTGGACCAAGGTGCCCACACATGAGCCCTTGATGGACAAACCACATTCAGCCCTAGCAATGAGACAAATCTGTGCACAATTAGAGTTACTTTAACAAAGTGGTGCTGGTGTTTGCTGAGGCTAAAAGTAATAAGGTGGTCATCTCCAGGGTATTCACTGTCCCACCCACCCTGTCCTTTTCTATTAATTCTCCCTGATTTCCCATTTGCAAAACCAATCTTCTGCCGTTTCAGTCCATCATTCCAGTGTGGCTGATCTTATTCATTGGTTCCGGGACTGAGCATGTGGCTCAGTGCATTTTGCCCATTATGGGGGAAGAGATTTTCCCCTCTGAGTGTTATTCAGCTGCTGGATGATAAGCCTGAATCTACTGATGACCATACTGTCTCAAGCAGCTATAAGCTTGTCTGAGAATGAAGCCCACCCAGGAGAGAGAACTAAGACACGAGGAGACATCTCTGACAGCCTCTTTTTAAGTAACTGGATCAAATCACATGAAATATTCCTTGATTTTTCACCTATGTGTCCAGTTTTTATTTTCATTCAAGATTGTCTAAGTAGGATTTCTAAAAACAGCAGTTGAAAGAATTTGGGGAGAAAGGATTTTGGTACACTGATATTTGCTAAACTAGGCATTCCCACTTAACTGATAAAATCTGTTGAGTCTTTGCTAGGTGCTTAACACTGCATTGGAAACGATATAAAGCCAAAAAAGGGTCCCCCTGAGGGCCCAACCTACGTTGGTCAGATACATTTAAGATGTTTGCACCAGCTAGAACCACCAGTGGTACATGCATGACTGTCCCATTGTACTAATCATGGTACAAATGGTTCTAATTACTTTTATCAGTCTTTGTCTAATAAAATTAATAAAAAGTCTATAAATGGACTGGCTCTATTTAGTTGCTTGAATTTGAATAATTACTGCCCAGATATAAATATTAATACTATTCATATCAATTAAAATTATCACAATAATCAACAAATTTGTCCATCTCATTAAATTGAAAGAATTTTTTTTTATTTGTGAATTTCTTTAAAATATTTTCTATATAAAGGTGGCTGATTTGTGCAGGGTGCACAAAATATCATAACACGTCTAGCTTGTTTTGGGGACTACACTGGCACCTATTTTTTCAGATAGTTTTTTATATAATTCTCCACATCACTTTGCGTCTGCTTCTAGCCAGTCCTAAATAAGCTTCTACAAAGTGAATGTTTTTTCTAGTAATTTGCACCCATGGCAATTAATAGTTTGTCACCAGTTAATAGTTTGTCAATAATTAATTCCCTAAGTTTTAACCTGGAAATCTTATAAGTACCCCATTGCTGAGGCACATAAATATGTATTTACAACTGCTATACCACAAATTAACTCTTTATTTTTTTCTACCATTTTAATGTTTTCCTTAAGAAACTGTAATATGCTGGGGATAGAGTTCGGTGGCAAAAGTGCCTGCCTGGCAGGCGTGAGGTCCCGAGTTTCATTCCCAGTATCAAGAAAAAAAAAAAAAGAAACTATAATATGATGCTATCTGGTCTGCTAAAACAGCACCTTTCTTTGCATTATTGTAATCAAAGTCAAGATCAGGTTTTATGTTTCCAGGTTTTCCTTCAATCAACATATATATATGGTTTGAAAAGTCACTAGCATACAAGCAGTTCTTTTATTAGCCCATTTTACAAATTTTACACTAGAAGGATTTTCAAAGTTTATGATTTTGCTGCATTTTTGCTTTGTCTTTGCTTGTCCTGGTAAAAATATTTGATTTAGCTATACTGTGCTGCAAAAATAAGTTTCTCTTTGAAAAAATTCTTATGCTGGGGTATATTTGAATAACTGCCTGCATATAACGTGCAGTGTTCAAATGATAAGCTGTTCATTAATTGGAAAATAACATTGTAAGAATGTCATGCATCAAAGGGTTTGCCCTTTTTCTAGCACGGACAACATGTAAATCATAGTTGTACCATTAGGTGAGTATAATTTATACAATTTTATCTCATATTTGTGCCATTTCCCTTGGATGTATTAGTGAAAATACAGATGTCAGTGCCATAAAAATCATACTTTATCTATC
The DNA here is from genome assembly GCA_004027595.1 of Dinomys branickii. Classification (NCBI taxonomy): domain Eukaryota; kingdom Metazoa; phylum Chordata; class Mammalia; order Rodentia; family Dinomyidae; genus Dinomys; species Dinomys branickii. The sequence goes on along the minus strand of PVLD010010693.1, from coordinate 46,471 downwards.
ACTACATTTTTCCAAGTTTTACTGCATTCTTAAATGTACTAATAATTTCTTTCATGATTTTTAAAATTTATAGAAGGGATCCCCAGTTCTGCATGTGCTATTGTCAGAGAAGGGTAAACAATTCAAAATAGCCAAAAAACAATCACAGTTCATGGCATTCTTTATATGTCTGTTGGCATACATATTATTTTCAGGTCAATACAATCTAATGTCTGGTAATGATTCTAGTTTCATAATTAATAGTATATCTATAAAAATTTCATCTTGCTAATTGTAACAGATTTCTACCACTTGTATTTTCTTTTTGTACCAATGCTGCATTATATGGCACATCTATTTGTTCAACTATAATTTTGAGTATGTTATCAGATAAAAATATTTATACTACACAAAAGGCCCACTGCTATTAACATTTCTTACCAGTTCTACATTTCATGGTTCTATGTACTCATGTCCTATCACCTTTCTTTCTATTACCAGCTACCACTTTCCTTTTGATCTTCTGCCTTCCTGTCCAAATCTATACTATGTGCATTGAATGTATTGAGCATAAGATTACATTCATCTAATGGTAATGTACTATCATCTAAAGAGTAATGGACAGTTATGACCTTTTCCTCTAGTAGGATATGATTATCGTTCATCTGATGACTCATTTCTTTTCTGTGTTTGACACTGTACTGGGAAAATATTTTTACAAAATTAAAATACTCTTGCCAGGTATAGTGGCTCACACCTGTAATCCCAGCACTCAGGAGGCTGAAGGAGGATTACTGTGAGTTCCAGTACAGCCTGGGCTACAAAGTGAGTTTGAAGCCAGTCTAAACTACATAAGCAAGACCTTGTTTCAAAAAAACCCCAAAGAAAAAAATCATTACATTTAAAAAACAAATAGATAATAATATACATATATGTGTAAAAAAGATGAATATTACTTAGAAAAGGAAATGAGAAAAGCCATCAAGGAACAAAAAGGAATAACACAAAAAAACTTTGGCATTGAGCTTAATAATAACCTAGGCATGGAATAACAATGACTGCTTTTGTTTTAGTGTCTTATGTTAACAAAAGAGCATACATAGGTTAGCTGTATAACATAAGATGATTAAATTCAAATCAGAGCCACCCAGCAATGAGTCAAACAAAGCAGAGCCATCTGACAGCAGACATACAAATTATGGGCCTATTGTCAATATGTTAAACCAATAATCATAGTTCAGTATGATAATTCACGTGGAAACAATTGCATGGGATTGTAAGTCTGTACCTAGTTTGGATGATGTTATGATAAAGTTCATAAAGGACACAAGATATGAGTATGACAATATTTCTGGGCTGGAGGGAAAAAAAGAAACACAATTAGCATTGGTGACAAGAATTTGAAAAATCAAAAAGGAGGACAGGGATTGATGGACTTTGGGGGAGGCAGTGTTGGCAGTGGGAAGAGAGAGTTGGTGTCTTGCTGGGCTGGAGGACTCTGACCTACCTGGTACTGATACATCATTTTCTCTGCATCCCAGCTACCCTGTGCTCCATCACTGAGACCTTCCACCCACACCATAGTAAGTCCCTCCTCGGCCCACCATGGACAGAGGTATGGGCAATAGGATGAATTCAAAATTACTGAATTCTTCCCTCGCTATTTGTGACCACTGTACATACATAGAGTGACTATTTGTGGGAACCCCAATAAACTGGTTACTGGAGATTTTTATCACAATTTGTGCACCCTTGGTAACTTGGTGCAACTTATGCACCTAGCATCTGGGCTCCTTATTCTGACCTTTGGGCTCCCTGGTGCCCAACTAGAAGGGAACCACCTGAGGTCCAGGAGGATGCTTGAGTGTTGAGAGTCACTTGTGAATACCTTTGGAGATTTTCAGTCCCACTTGCAAATTAATTTCTTTTTCCCTTCCTGCCTCCTTCTCTGCATTTCTCAGCACAGTCTCATACCTGAAGGGAAGAGGCAGACATTTTCTCTAGGCTGTGGGCTGATCCGTAGGTGCTCTTCACTGTTTTCCTCTGTCCCCCACCTCTTTGAGATAAGCTCTTGCTATGTAATCCCAGGCTGGCCTTGACCTCCTGCTGCCTCAGCCTCCTAACTGCTGGGATTACAGACATGCGTCACCACACCTGGCCTTCCCTTTCCCTTTAAGGCGACAATCAGAGAGCACCAATGGGATTGACAGCATTCCTAGTCCTGTGAAGGCAGGGTTACTGGGACATGAACTCCTGGAAACCTTTGAGGAAATCTGGGACAGCTGATCATCTAACATTATCTTGAAATTACTGAATTCTTCCCTGTTCCTTACCAGTGGGGTAGTCACCAACATGTTCTAATGCTGCTTAGAATAATAAGCCTTTGTTCAGGGAGAGCTCTGTTTCAAGGTTCCCAAACTTCTTTATTTAAAAATGTACCTGTTAGGAAATCCATTAGGAAAAGCCCTTGTCAACTTCAAAATAAACACAAAGCACCATAAAACACCTTATCCAGTCCCCCAATGGAATTGAATGGGTCTCCCTGCTATGTTCTTTATAATCACTTCCATATTCAACGTATCCCTTCGTGGTTCACCCTTGTTTGTCTTCCTTCTTTGTGTATAGAGCCCTGGTGGGCAGGATTTAGCTCCTGCTCCTTTCTGTTTCTTCTGCTTGACCAATTCCAGGGCCTGGCACCCAGCCCACACAGGGCCCTGCCTGGGTTCTGACTTGGCTTTCTCCCTCATCCCTAGGGCTACAACTTCTGGGTCCTCAGGCACAGGCCAACCTTGGTTCTGGTCTCTGATACCATAGCCTATTAAAGTAGAATCAGGTCCATTAGAATATAAGCCCCATGAGGGGCTGATATTAATCCCTGATTTTCTGGTTCTAGGCTGTGTCCCCAGGGCTAGGAAAGTGCCTACTGCCTAATAAACTCTCTGTAAGCATTTAGTTGAATAAATGAGTAGATGCATGGATACAATAATAGATGGATGGTTGGATGGATGGACAGATGGACGGATGGGTGGATGGACAGATGGACGGATGGATGGATGGACAGATGGACAGATGGATAAATGCAGTTGCAATTGCTGGAAACCAATACCTTACCTTCTATTCAAGTTTGTTCAGCTAAGCTTCTTTTTCTCCCCCTTGCACTCCAGGCATCTGCTGATAGACTTTGCCTGTCTACCCCAGCCCTGCCATTTTTAGCTTTGCCTGCCTTAGATCTCCCACTGCCATGTTTTGTCACTTTGTGGCCTCATCTCGTACTCTAAGTGTCCCATGTTTGTTAGGTCTCTTTCCTGCAGCCACTGCACTATTTGGACACCTATTTGACTTCTCAGAATGGCCCTCTCACTTATTGCTCCTTATTTATTTGATCTTTGTCTTCAATCGCCAGGTAACTAGGAGAAATTTGATCAGTTTTTGAAACTGAAATCGGGTGTCTTCCACCATAATGATTGTCTTACTCTGATGGCACCATAAATTTAAGACCAATCATCTATTATATTGTAAGTTCTGTAGGATGTTTTCTCTGAACTGCAAGTTGATGTTATTCTTAAAATATGAAAGCTTTCCTATCTTTCTTAGTTCATCTAATTGCTTATATTATTACATAGTTTTGGGTTTCACAAAATTATTTGACAAAGTTAATTCATAAAATTTGTTCTGGGATCAAAATAGATAAATCAAAATAACTGCACTTAATATTAATGGGTGACAATCAAAAAACGGGTGTTATGGTTTATACATTGTGTCAACTTGGGGAGTCCAGAGGTTTGGCTGAGTGACTCAGTAGAAAGCCAGGGTGCTTACTTTGTGCACATCCTGAGCCTGTGGAAGAGGAGGGCATGGAGACTGTGTGAGTGCTACACCCTGCCAGGGTGGGGGCAGCCTGTTTACAATGCAAGGGAGGTAGAAAGAGGCTGCTTGCTGCCATTCTTCCCTTTTGCTTGTTGTTTTTGCTGTGTTCTGCAGCCATGAACACTTACTCTCTACCATGTACCACTCTGCCTCTGAGCCAGCCAAGTATGGACTGAAACCTCCACAAACTGTAAGCTAAATAAACCTTTCCTTCCTTCATTTTAGGTGTTGGGTATTTTGTCTTAGGAATGAGAGAAAAGCAACAAAGACAACGGGCACCTAAAACAAATAGTCACTTCTCAGTAGAAGAAGTAGAAATGGCCAATAAATACATAAAAATAATGTGCAACAGCTCTGACCACTAGAGAAATGCAAATCAAAACAATACTTGGATTTCATCTCACTCTAAAAAGAATTACTTTTGTCAAGAAATCAAATACTGTAGTCACAAACACTAGTGAGTCTGCCGGGAAAAGGAACACTTTTACATTATTGGTGGTGATGTAAACTAGTACCATCATGATGGAAATCAGCATGGAGATTCCTCAAAAAACTACAAATAGAAATTTCATTATTCCCTTTCTAGGAATCTTTCCAAAAGACTTAAAGACATAATATGACACGTACACCCATGTCTTTAGCAGCATAACTCATAGTAGCTAAATCCTGGAAGCACCCTATACGTCCATCAGGGCATGAATGTATTTTAAAAATGAGGAATTTGTATATGGTGAAATACTACTCTTCCATAAAGAAGGATAAATGTAAGTCAGATCATAACACTATGAGACCATAATGTTATATTAAATCAGACACACAAGCTTAAATGTCTCATGGGTCCTCTTATATGAGAAACTCAAAATATAAATAAAGAGAAAAATAAAAGATAGATGATAGGAAACAGGGAGATAGATCTTTTGTAAGAGATGTGAGGACGGGGAGGGCATGGAGGGGGATAGGATAAAAAAGGAATTACAGTGTTTTGTGTACCTACCAACTCCCCACAAGGCACGCAATCACTGTGTACTACTAAAAATTTTTTTTAAAATGGTGGGTGATTAGTCTTTGCATTGTCTATTAACAAAGCTATAGTTGACCGTTACACAAATATATTTGTAGGGGAGCAGGAAAAGGGTACATGGACCTGTAAACAGAGTCATATGCTTAGGGAGGGGTACAGGGAGATTTGTCCAGTTCGACATGAAAGTTTACCATTAACTGAATGCTTCACTGGCATCCATGCTATGTTGTTTAACAGGCAGTGTGTGGGAAGCTGAATCTTACAAGGAACTGCTTGTCTCCTGAGTTCCAGGAAGTCGGAACCTGAGGGGGAGGGTGTTTGCATGTTGAGGGTGTATGGGTACAGCACACTAATAATTGGACAGTTGGCAAATGTGCTTTCTCCACCCCTGCCCGTGAATAGGATGTGACAGGGCTCCTTGCTGGGATCCACTCCGGCTCTCTTGGTATCTTAGTACCACCGCCAGCAGGCAACACTGCGAATTGTATGCCTCAGCTAAGCAGCAGGGTTCGGAGGTCTGGCTGCTGCTTCTCCTGAGCTCTGAGATCAAAACATTTTTGCCTGCCTGCAGCAGAGAAAAGTATACCACTCCTTACTTCGGGGCTCCTTTTCCATAAGCTGTGTGTTTCTGAGGAGCAGCTGTGGTAATCAGGCTGCATGTTTTCTTCCAGGTGAGTTGCAATGAAGTGGCTCCTGGATGAGTAGCAGGAACACACTAGCCCACACTGGGCAGGAATGGCACGGCCTTCCAGACACTGCCTCCTTCTGATCAGCGCACTGAGCATCTTCATACTTGACTGTTTCACCAAAGGTCAGAGGAACAGCACACTAATTTTCACAAAGCAGAACACTATTCGGAACTGCAGCTGCTCTGCAGACATCCGGGACTGTGACTACACTTTGGCCAACCTGATGTGCAGCTGTAAAACTGTCCTGCCTTTTGCAATACAGCGAAGCAGCTACAGTGGCCACCTGACCATCTGGTTCACGGACTCATCGGTGCTGGGCCGCCTGTTGAACTTCACACTGGTCCAGGACCTGAAGCTTTCTCTGTGCAGCTCTAACACCCTTCCCACCAAGTACCTGGCTATTTGTGGGCTGAAGAGGCTTCGTATCAGCACAGAGGCCAAGTATCCCTTCCCGGAGCAGAGCTTACTCATCCACAGCACTGGGGACACCAACTCCCAAGGGCTGCCCACATCGTTACACAAAGGCTGGCAAACATGTATGTATATTTCATTCCTAGATGTGGCTCTTTTCAACAGGGACTCGTCCCTAAAATCATACAGCATTGAAAGCACTGCCAGCCTTGCCCATGACTTTCCTGACTTTTCTTATTTTAAAGCCTTCCCAATGCCAAACAACAAAAGCTATGTTATCACTGTCATTTACTAATATTGTAACTACGACCAACAGCCAGGAAACTTGACAAGAGGCGCATTATTTAAACAAGGAATCTGGGAATAAGGCCATCAGGCAGGTATCCCTGCTCAGGGCTCAGCCTCGGTCCCCAGTCCCATTTGCAGCTGAGCCACACCTACGAATATCCAGCCTTCTCTGCTCTAATCCACACTAGTCTTGGGAGCTATTTTGAAAAGAAAAGTAAAAAGAAACCCAAAACAAATGATTCAGTCTGTAGCTAAGTCTTATGGATCAGCTAGAGGCTAGATCTTTGCACCTGGGAGCCTGAGAAAAGATATCAGAAGTACAAAAAGCTGGAGCCTGTAAGGTATCTTCTTTCAAAATACAGCTGTCCCTGCTTCTCTGTGGGTGATACATTGCAAGCCCTCCCTACCCCCGTGGATGCCTGAAACAGCACATAATACCAAACCCTACACAGACAAAGTGTTTTTCCTACACATACCTATGATAAAGTTTGATTTGTAAGTTAGGTTACAGACTTATGACAATCACCAATAATAGAACAATTATAGTAATATTTGTAATAAAATTATGCAAATGTAGCTTCTCTCTCTCAAAATATCTATTTGTACTCTAGTCACCCTTCTTGGAATCATCTGTAATGATACTTATTGGAAGCATTTTTATGGTGGGACAGGGTGAAATTTAAAACTTATGAATTCTCTTTTATTCTGGAATTTTTCATTTAATATTTTCAGACTGTGGTTGACCACTGGTAATTAGAACCTTAGGGGGAAAACTGTGGGTTCAGAGGGAAATACTGTACTGATGTAATTTTTTTCTGCTTCATTCTGTCACATTGCCCGGAATTCCCCCAAGTCAGGAATGGTAGATTTCAGGGGTTTGGGGAATTCCACAAAATGACTAGGTTCTCTTAAACTACTATCTTCTGAATATCTTGCTAAGAGTGAATGCCCTGAGAAGCAAGAGTTTTGAGATTTTGTTTGTACAGGATAGGAAGAATTAGAACAGGCAAGGATTGGGAGGAAACTTCATACAAGGCACAAGGGTTCTGAAGAGAAGGGTGTAGAGGTGGTAATCAAATGCTATGAAAACCGTTGTACATACTGTGTCTCAGAATTTTGCTTGGAGCGCTGCCTAGCCCCAGGGAACATTTTCTTTTAGCCTTTCTCTTTCATTTCCTCCTCTTTGCTTGCATCTCCTACCTTTACTCTCACTATTCTACTTCTTGTATTTCTCTTTTCATTTCCCTCTTCTGTTTTTCTTCCTGCTCCAGAAATTAGAATTTAGATTAAGAGCAGTAGAACTTTTAAATCACGTGAAGGGCTAGCCCGAGAATCTAATAATCACTTATCGCATTCTCATGATAAAGGTGCTCAGGTGCTTAAATTACTAACAAATCATTAATTTTTGTAGTGTTGAAGATTGAACCTCATGCATGGTAGGCAGGGATTCTAACATGGAAGTACATGCCCAGGGTTTGGTAGACTTTTTTTTAGAAGAGATAATTAATAAAGGAACTTCTGGTACTCAGTTCATTTGGAAGTTTAAGATTGATAAGTTAGGATACTTTATATGGCATAGCTAACACAAAATGGCATTATGTGTGTTATAAAAGGAACCAAAGCAACATAGGTTTTTAAAAATTGAATTGGTTCACCATTGTATGCAGGAAAGTTCCCCACAGAGATCCAACTTTCCTTTAGTAAAATGAGAGTTGTGGTACAAACATCTAACTCAGGGTGCATGACCACATTCATGGTTCCATAATGATAAAAAGAAGCTTCACTGTGAAATAACACAATGGCCTAGGTTGGTCACTTTCATTATACATCACATTCATCACATTTTTTCCTCTTAACCTTAACACAGGGTAATTGAAATAATCCAAAATTTATACATTTGCTTAATTGGTGGGGGATTTGGCCATTCAGGCTAATTAGCATGAATCCATAATGTCAGTGTTTAAACTAGGCCAAAAACAAAGACCGAAGTATGAATTTTAATAGAAAAGTGTAATGACCTCATTACTGGTATTGTACTTGAGAGGTAACAGTGAAGTTACAGTAAAAGATGAAGAAGGAGAAAAAGGCAGGAGGAAAAAGCAAGAGTGGTTTCAAGGGAAAAGAATAAACATATATTTACTCTCTGAATTTCAAAGGTTTTTATCAATAATGTATAAAATTAAATGATGTTAGTTTTCCATCTGGTATTTTAGCAATAGTTTTAAAGTCTTTCACGAATGTTTTGTGTGATTCTTATGACGAATCATTGTGAGCCAGTGGGATCTAAACCAATACAAAGTAAAGCTGATTTAGTTATACATCTCGACTTGGGTTCCCACATCTGGACTAAAAATATGGTTTGGGTTGTACTGTTATAGGATAAATAGGAGACAGAAAACCCAGCACACAGACATGGGGATAAATGGCATTTGACACTCAGCTGCAGGAAAGGGAGATGGCAGGGAGTGATGGGGTGGTGGTAAACCAGGGTGTTCCTAAAGGGTGCCCAGAGGGTCCTCAGTGGGTCAGCTCCAGCTGAGTGCTGATGTGGGACAAGAGCATAGGGCCAGTTTTGATGCTCCAAGAGAGTTAGGAATCCATGCTTTTTATGTGAAAGTTTGCAATTTGCTAATGTTGGCACGCCCTTGTCTGTTTGTTTTCAATAATATCCTGTAGGTCAATAAACCATGCTGGTGGTCCCATCTGGCCTGGGGTAGCAGTTTGTCACCTCTGGTCAGTGGTATGCTCATGTGCTGGTTAGGCTTAATTGTCAATTTAACGGTATTGAGATAGACCCAGTAGATTAGTAGAAGCATACTTCCCTTGTGTCTGGGCAGCACACAACACTGCAGCTGGTCCCTGGCCCCTTTCTCTCTGGTTCTGTTCTCCTGCTCTGCTTCCTGGCTGCTGATAAATTGAGTGTCTTTTCTCCACACACCCTTCCACCATATGATCCTTCCTTGAAGCCAAATGATTATGAACTGTATTCGCTGACACTATAAGCCAAATAAATCTCTCCTCCTTTAAGTTGTCTGTTCTGGGTAATTTTCCAGGCATGGGTAAGCTAATATAGCTGGTAAAAGTTTAACCACCACCTCTCCAAAACAAGTAAATAAGTTTTGCTGATATAAAGTATGTGTAGTACAATTAGTAATATATAGTACAATTTATAAATGATAATAAAATGTGCATTATTTGTTACAAGTTAGATATATATAATTAATTCCCAAAGGATGTTTTGAATGATTTTTCCTTGCACCCAAAGCCAACCTAAGGTTGCACTTGATTGATATCTGCATTTATTTTAGGAGTAAGAGGAAAGTTAAACAAACAGATAGGTAGGGGGAACATCATTTGTTAAGTCAGTGATATGAGCAAGTTCTTTGCTAGATCAAATGCCAGCTTTCCAGTGTTGTATGGATGTTTGTTTCCTCAATTTTGGAAGTCACTTATGATGCAAGAGCTATAGAAACAATACTTTTTTGTGTAGTCCTGAGGATTGAACCCAGGGAAATGTATCACCGAGCTATATTACCAGACCTTTTTATTTTATATTTTTAACTTTTGAAACAAAGACTTACTAAGTCGCCCCTGCTGGCAGGATCCACCTACCTCAGCTTCCTGAGTGTGGAGATTATAGGTATGCACCACTAGAGCCAGTAGGAATGATACCTTTGTAATTAACTGCATTTCTCCATCATACTCAACAAAATAATAAATCAGACAGTGATATGTAGTGTCTCAATTTCAGTGCTATAAATATTGCCACAATAACTGATTTCAAGCCATGGAGAGAGCACCAAACTGAGACAAGGTGCAGACAAGGACATCATTAGGGCTGGCCTTAGCCTAGCAGTTCCTTCCGGGTGTCTTCCTAACCATGTGGCCTGGTGGCCGACAAGGACATCACTAGACAGCAAGTCCGTCTTACTGAATAGGCACAAGTAACCTGAAGAGCATGAATAAAAGTACAATGTAACAAAATAATGGGAAAGCCATGAGTTCTGAGTATTACCTTTGCTTTAGTTATAACTTATTTAATTGTAAATCTATGCAGTTTGATTCTTAATAATGAGCACAATCAGTTTGCAAAATTTCTGAAAATTTAACAGTGAGATCTTAGGAGGTGGGAAAAATCCATGCCAGCACTCACTGACTGGCATGGAGAAAGCAATGTTAAAGGAAGTGCTGAAGACCATGAGTCTTGGGGGTGCAAGGCCACTTGCAGTATGGACAGGTCCATTTCCTCCATAGCCTGTACCCCAGGTGGAAATACCAGGGTTCCCTTCTCACCTTAGTGAGGAGCCCACCCTGACATGCAGACTTGTGATCACCCCTCAGATGGGAGATGGTGAAGTTCAGGAGCTTAGAGCCTTATGAGAAAAATTATTTAGTGCTTAAAACTTGAATGAACCTAGGAAAGTCCCCCGACAAGGAGGAAGGGATAGAGGAATGAAGAAAAAATATGAAGACTATTTTACACACATTAGGTTGGCAAATATGGGAATCAGACAATCACTTTTCATTTCTCACACTTTCTTACTAATAATTTTAGAACTTCCTTTTGTCCAGTATTTACAGGAGGCTGTTTATACATCAGATTTAATTTCTTACAGGAAATATGATGTGATGAGGTCTTTTTGTATAATGCATTTAGACTTGAACAGTCTCTAGTCACAACTCAATGGTGCATGAAGTTTTGCTCAGTTGAACTCCAGAAAAGCAAAGAGAGGCTCTAAGGAGAGGAAAACCAATCACAAAGCCCCACTGACAAATGGTACAGGTACAGCACAGACAAACATATGGCAGTTAGTAAAACTGTCTTCAACCATTCACTTATAATAAGTACTTTTTGTATGCACGTTGTACTTCAACAGCTTTTAAAAGTCAGCAATGAACATCATAACTAATAATTATCAGAATTGACAAATATGAACACTTCGTCACATTTAACTGCAAAGAAATTGTGAGCTTCATAGTAGGTTTGCAGTTAGTAGTAGTATTGGCACCACCTCCGAAACTTTTGTTTACATTGTACGATTGTGTAAAAGTCAACACAGTGAAGTTTTTGTGGGGAGCTAGGGCTCCAAATGTGGAAAATATGAACTTGAGGAAAAGTACTGGATTGGAGCTAAAGGTGTTAGTACAAACTCCTGAGTTTTTATTAGTGCACACTGGTTATACAGAATAATGGGTTTCGTTGTGGCGTTTTCATAATGCATGAAGCATCACATCTACCTCCCATTTGCCCTCTTTGTCTGCTTCCTCTTCTCCATGAACAAAATCATCATTTTTAAGACGTCTGTTTCTTAGCTTTATCCCTGGAGAGGGCCTAGAAGAAATGACACTCAGTGACAAAGAGAATATCCAATACCTCAATTTTGTCCTTCCCTATTAAAAATGAACAAACGCACAAAAATAGGGCCTTGAAGAAATGGCTGATCCCAGGGGCTGGAGCAGCAAAAACATAAGGTGAGCCCGGAACATCTTACAGTGAGACCAAAAGAAAGAAAAGTCCCTAAAAGTTGGTAGGAACGTATCAAAAGGCTACATGAGCCACCTTAGAGGAGTACACTGACCAAATTAGGGACATTGTGAGCATTCAAATGGGTGGGAATGGGTCATAGCATATTGCATTCGGAAAGGATTCCACACACTTGTACTGTCACTGAAAAAGGAAAGAAAAAGTTGTAAGGGGCAAGAGAAAATTCTGCTACACAGAAGAAGGGCTATTAATAAATCCAGAAGGAATAATAGAGATATCAAATCACAAACACTATAGTAATAAGACAGTCTGGAAAGAGTCTTTCATGGACTCTAAAATGACAGGAAGAAATTACTTATGACATTCACACCGCCTAGAAATGCCGTCATTCTACAGGCTACTTATTATTTGTGAATGTTATCCTTACTATGTGGAAAGGTCTATAACAGACGGACTGAACAGCTGAGTGATTAAATTTGTCCTGGAACAAATGTGCCACCTAGTGTGATGCTCTGAGGACCATTATTGGTGTACAAAGTATTTTTGCAAAAAGTGTCAAATGTGCACCTAATCCAAATCTAAATTAAAGGACACTCTTAAAAAATAAAACAAAAACTGACCTGGATGCTTCAAAATCCTTAAGGCATGAAAATCACAACAGTGATAATAAGGTGGTGGAGGTTGTGGTGGATACAACCCTTGAATAAAGGAGAATAGCTGTGAGTACTAAATTGCTAGATCATAGATTGTGGGGCAAAATAACAACTATGAAAGACATTTTCAGGACAACTAGGGTCAATTTGGATATTAAATAATAGTAGTGAGTTAAATTTCTTGGGCTGGGGATATAGCTCAGCAGCACAGTGCTTATCTGGCAAGCATAAGGTCCTGAATTTGAGTTCCGGTACCAAAAAAAAAGAGTTAAACTTCTTGAGTGTGATAACTGCATTATGGCTATACACAGGAATACCATTCTTAAAATGTACTTACTGAAACATATAGGGGTATAGAGTCCACATGTAACTAAAAAATGACTTAGCAAAGAGAGAAAGCAAAGCAGAGCAGCATGACACTAACAAGCAATGAAGCTAGGGAAAGGGCATGTGAGTGTTCATGAAGAAGAGGAAGTTGGGGGAGGCCACTACACTAATAAGTGCAGAGGCATGCTGGTCCTTACGCCGGAAGTCAGTATGCTGCTGCTGCTATAGACACTGTAGCCACTGCTGTCACCACCAGCCCTGCCTTCTGTCACTCAAGAAGCTGGGGACCTGGATGCTGAATGTCAGGGAAGCATCCCTGATTGCCACAACTGCCCACACAGCTGTTGATTAGCAGACCTGACAGTAAGTTTGACTGCCACCAATTGGCTAAATGCTCTCCCCCTTGATAAGCAGAATCAGTCATCTAAGATGATGCCATATTCATCCCTGAATCAAAATAATCATCCCTGGTGATTCAAATGCATGATATGTTCCAAACATCCAGGGAACATACCCAACTCTCAGTTAAATGTAACCATTGTGTCTTCTGATAGAAGCATTTCTTCTTCAGAAAAGGATTTCTTGTGGTTGATACATTGTGTCATTGGGGAGTCTAGATGTTTGGCTGAGTGACTTAGCAGGAAGCCAGGGTGCTTACCTTGTAACCATCCTGAGCCTCTGGAAGAGGAGGGCATGCAGATTATCTGAGTGCTACACAACTGATGGGTGGGGTAGCCTGTTTACAATGTAGGGTAGAAAGGACTGCTTGCCGCCGTTCCTCCCTTTTGCTCTTGTGGTTTTTGCTGTGTTCTGCTGCCATGAACGTTTGCACCCTGCTATGTGCCACTCTGCCTCTGAGCCAGCCAAGTAAGGACTGAAATCTCCACAAACTGTAAACTAAATATATCTTTTCTTCCTTAATTTTGGGCATTGGGTATTTTGTATCAACAACAAAAGAAAAGTAACCAAGACAGGATTTAAACTACTGATTTGTTGATACAGAAAGTAAAAATCCTTAAGTTAGTATAATAGAAATAACATAATAATTATAAATCTGTCCTATGAACAGATTCTTTCGGATTATGAGATACATGAAAAGACAAGCAATTAATGTGAACATCAGCCCATTTTGTCTTTTTTAGCATCATAAAACTGGCTCCTGGTCAGAGCAATGTTAAATGAGATATTATTATGGTGAAATAAAGCAAGTACTAACTTCATGGGTAGTATTTTCAGCAGAAGTACTACAAACAGGGAAGGTAAATCCATAAAATAAGCATCTATTTCATCCAGTGAGGACCATTTACTATCTCCTTCATAATAGAAAAGATCTAATGCAGTGGTGATGAATCTATGGCACACATGCCACAGAGGGCTATTGGTATCATCGAAAGCTCTAAAAGATTCACCATCACTGGCCTAGTGTAATGAAACTGGCTGGTTTGCCCAGGAAATATTCCAAATTAAAGGATCAGCATGGACCTCTGCTGCTGGAAATTGAGTATTAAACAGTCAGATCAGTATTAGTGAAAGGAAGTTCATTTGTTGAACCCATACAAAATCTTTATCCCTGGCTTCAAGACTATTTTGTTCATGAGATTACTGGGTAAACACTGGAGTAACTATCTAAAGAAAGCAGACTGATTTAGATAGAATGAGGTGTCATATTCACAAGGTTATTAAGAGCCTCCTCTTCAGTGTGATGGCTGGAGTATCCACACTACTTTCACCCATTCATACTGTGCTGTCTTTTTTTTTTTGTATCAGGAATCGAACTCATGACCTCATGCTTGCCAGGTGGGTGTTGCACCACTGAGCTTTAGCTCCTACCCATACTGCACTGTCTTGCGTGTCCAACTTAATATTTTGAAAGAACAGATAATCTCAGCTCATTTGGGCCACCTAAGATCTCATGGTTATTTTTTTGTTTCCCAAGTTAGGCATTCATTTGTATTAGGGCTTAGTGGAAGCCAGGAACACTTACTCAAAGAGAGACTAACCACTTTTTGTCATTTAATTGAATTCAGTGAATCTATTTACTATCTGAACCATGTTAGTAACATGCCCAAGATGATTTTCATCATGAGAGTTTCAAGCCATAGAACTTAATTCAATCACTTGACAGAGAAAAAGAAGATCCAGGATCAAGTAATGAAACACTTGAATACTTAGGGCTCATTCAGAGGTGACAACACTAATGAATATGTAAATTACACGAAACTGGGATGTTTTGAAAGAAGTAAAGTTTCAGAACAAACTCTCCAGGAAAAAGACACAGATTAAGGCCAATTTCAAGTGAAGAATTCAAATCAATTTTATAATTTACTAGTATGAATTTTAATTTTGAACATTCCCACTTTCCACATTATTTTGTTGTTGTTAATCTTTTCTGATGTTGAATACTTTGTATTTGTTATTATTTTTGCAATGACAAACAAAAGCTACACATTGTTCTGAGTATTATTTTAGCTATATACCATATATTTTTATATAAAATATCAACACTTCTATTAATTTCTAGATAACTGGTCATTAATTACCAAGTAGTTAAGTATGTTTTAGACAATTCAGGATGGTTGCTTAACTTTTTGGATTTGATTTTTCAGTTCACTTTTCCTCTGGTTGGAAAATGTATCTGTAAAATCTTTATTTTAGAGAATTTGTTCAGTTTTTTAAAATTATTGCCACATTAATGCTTGTTATTTATAAATATTTCATAGGTGACATAGCTATTAAGTAGTCTGTGTTTGCAGAGTACAAAATTGTCTGTTTATGTGTTAATAGCTATCTATTTACATCTGCACTCATCGATTATATAATTAGTATCTCAGATAACTTTATGTAATTTCTGATCAATTGATCTACGTGCTTTGGGAATATAGCTCAGTGGCACAGCACCTGCGTAGCAAGCATGAGGTCCTGAGTTTGATTCCCAGTACCAAAAAAAAAAGCTCTGCTCTATGTGCTTCAGAAAAACATATTAAAATATTAAGAAATATATTGTGTTAATACTGAGTGTCCATTAAAGTTTATATTATGAGTTTAAAACAGAACAGGGACAGAGTCAGAGAAGGCCATTTTTGGCTCTGTCACAGCTAGGGTCTTGCTGGGTACAAGACAACTGGATCTTGCATAAGACCCTAGTACAACAAAGAAGAGGGCCCGAGTGAGTTAAAGATGTTAAAAGAGAATCTAAGTCTTGTCCCGTGAAGCCCAATGTGGATAAGGAGAAAAACAAAGGCAAGAAGATGGCAAAAGGGGGAAAGTGATGGACGCACTGGCGTAGCGACAGAGCAAGCAGATAGGACAGACGGGTACAAAAAGTTCCTGCAGAAGACTCCCAGCAACTCTCCAGTAAGTGGAGAAGGTCCAAGGTGTAATCATCCTGGCAGGTGACTGAAGTGGAGTGGTAGGCGGGACAACTGTACTAAAGGTAATGTTAGGTAAACAAGGGCGCAGGGAGATCACCCCCTGGAATATTACAGCCAACGAAAATGAATGAGTGAGTGAATATTCCTCTAAGAGTTCTGGAAGAAAACACAGCAAAAAGTATACGAAAATTGTAAGTGACTCTGGTTTTCTTCTTTGCACTGCTTTGCATTTTCTAAATTTCTAAAATACGCAGGCAGTACTTTCAGAATTAGGAAAAGGTTACTTTTTAAAGTCCATTTTCTTAGGTTTTTTCTCATTGCTAAGACAGAATGCCTGACACCCAAAGTTAAAAGAGGAAAGGTTTATTGTGTAGCTCAGTTTGTAGAGGTCTCAGTTCAGAGTTGGCTGGCTCCAAGGCCATCACAGAGCAGGAAAGCAGTAGGCAGCAGGCAGCAAGCAGCAAGGGACAGATGACGAGGAACATCCTTCTCTCCCTTATATTCTACCCAGGGAGGGCCTTCCCATTATCTGCTCTCAGAACTATGCCCAACCAATCAGTGGACTAATTTAGTAATCACACACCCTTGATCCTTGCATCACACCCCCTATGCAGCCACCTCTGAAAAGCCCCACCTATAACTACATGAGGCTTTGGGGGAACATCTAGATACAAAACATAATGTTCTGCTTTAGTCCCAGAAATCTTTCCACATTTTCTAATGATAAAGACATTTAAATGGCCATTGACACGTAAAGGCAACATTTTTTTTTCAAAATAACTTTTAAAAAATCTGAATATTTAAAACCTGGATGGAATCAATGCTAATGAGTTCATAGAAAAGATTATCTCACTGCATTATAACCAGTGGCTAAAGTTTGATGGAGCTTGAAAGAAATAATTTAGGGGTTTTTTTTTTTTTTTTTTTGGTATTGAGGGTTGGACCCTTGGTCTCACAAGTGCTAGTTTCATGCCCTACCACTTAGCTACACCCGAGCCTAGGAATTTTCCAACATTTTAAAGTAGGGACAGTCACATGCTAGGAATAGAGATGGAAGTCCTGTCTCTCTTTGTGAGTTACTTTCAATAACTACATACTTGGGAGAAAGTGAGCTTTCTTCACTTTTACCTGCTGTTTAAATGCATGCCTGTGGGAATGTGTGTGTGGGTGGCTTTTTTTAAAAGGAGAGAAATAAAAAGCTCTTTGCTAAGCATTAGCTGAAGCTGAAAAATTATTAAACTGGTAAACTTTAAAAACAATTGTATAATTTTCAGGGATACAATTAACAATAATATCAAATTAAAATAGCTCAGTTATTTTGTTAGAATTCTTTGGTTTTTAGCTTCAAGGGTTTTAACAAAAAATCTTGAATATTTTAAGCAAATAGACACACCCACACACACATGCACGCTACAAGATAAAATATCATTAGCAACAAAACCAAAAGAAAATTTATTATAGGTGCTCCAGGGGAATCTGGGGAAATCCACAGACAGAAGAGCAGCCCAGCTTCATGGACAGATGAGAATAATGACCTGGAAAGGTGCTGGAATCCAGTGAGCTATTTCCTCTCCTCTTCTGTTTTCTCCACACCTGCTTCCTTCTCTCCTGATGCAATAACTAATTTTCTTAGTTCTTAAGATGTCAGCAGTTTATGGCTTTCCTGTATCTTTTGAGGTCACTGCAGTCCCAGTCATTGTCCATCGCAAGTGCAAAGGCTTCTGAAAATATGATTTGTTCACTTTGGATCAGTAGTGCAACATAACCCACCCTTAGCTCAATTTGAACCAGGTTTTTCTCCTAGGTTGGGTGCCGTCCTCGCTAGAGGCAGAGGGAAGATGTCTGTTACTACTTTAAAAAACAGAAATCAAATAACAGATGTTATTTTGCAGCGAGGCTGTGAAGGAAAAGAAACTTTATTAGTGGGAATGTAAATTATTATTGCATTATCGGTGGGAATATAAATTAGTACAACCACTATAGAAATAAGTAGGGAGATTCCCCAAAAAAATTAAATCTAGAAATTCCATTCAACTCAACTATTCCTCTTCTAGAAATCGGGATCCCAGCAGAGTTAAAGATATAGGACAGTGATACATGCATACCCATGTCTACAGCAGCATAATTCAGAAGATCTAGATCTTGGAAGCAGCCTATGTATCCATAAGCATAGACAGATAAAGAGAATGTGGCATTATACACAACAGAGTGCCACTCTGCCATGAAGAAAAGTTTGCATCATCTGTAAGATAATGTTAAGCGAAATAAGACATGCAAGCTTCAGTACTGCATAGTGTCTCTTATATGAGAAAAATATTTTTAAAAGCAAAGTAAAAGATAGACAATAGGAAACAGGGCTAGATCTTTTGTAAAAAGGAGACAGACTAAGAGATGGAGGAGGACAGGACAGGGGTGGGAGATGAAAAAAGAATTGAGATGCGTTATGTACAACTGCCAGCTCCCTACAAGGAATGTAATCACTATGCACTGCAAACATGTAGTCACTAAAAGATAAAAACTGAAGAAAACTCAAATCTAATTTAGTAATTTACGAGTACTTTGAGAGTCATGTTTTAGGACTAAAGGGATGTAAACTATAGAAAAGGTTTATTTAAACCGACATAGGGTAAAACATTTATCACACTAGATAAGCAGATAATGTCTAATACTAGTCTGTCAACAAACATTGAGGGTCTACTGAGCGCCAAATGGTATGTGAGGTTCTGTGAAGATGTCTTTGGACAAAGAGAAGAGTCTCTTCCTCTGGGAAGCTTGCTTGCATTCCACTTCTGTTAATGCAGAACTGCCTTTATCAAGGCAAGGTCTGAAGAAATTCAACTAATTAAATCATTTCTTCAGAAATATATATATATATATATAGAGAGAGAGAGAGAGAGAGAAGAACATATGCATTTAGAAATATGTAATGCAGTTACAGGGAAAAATTCTAGATCATGGATCCATAGACTATTACATTTCATCTGCTAAATAAAAAGTTTTAAAAAATAAATAAAAATTGAGGAAGGACTCATAGCTTTCATTACATTTTACCTTGCCAAAAAAGGGTAAAAAAAATTCACACCACCATATACTATTATCGTTATTCACAGAAGTGAAGAGATTTTCTCATCTAAAGTTGCAATTTTGTGGGAAAAAAAATAATTAAAGTTATTGCTAAGAAATTTGACTCTTAAAAATTAGTTGATTCCAACAAACTGGCTAGTATAACTTCTACATAAGCAGTTTTTGTCTTTCTGGAATATTTAAGATACTCAATATTAAATGGAGATGATATATTAATAAATTAGTCAATTTAATACTCAAAGCACAGAAGTACTTTAATAATTCATTTCTGATGGGTATACTGGTGTACAGGCAATTAAATGAGCAATACAGTTTCAGGAATTTAATTACCATCAGGTCTACAAATGTGGTAGAAGGGACTTTGGCTTACTTGGACAGCAGGACAACTTCTCAGTATTTAAGTTTGCCTTTTAACAATCTGAACAGGTGGGGTGGAAAAGTTATCAATACATTTGTTATCTCTGAATATTTTGACTCCCTATAAAGCGGCAAGTGTTCCCCCTTCTATCTACAGTATAAGCAATCAGCATCTTTCTGGTGTGAGATCTTCCTAAAGTTTCAGGCCAATATTTTAAAATATCTGTTTCTGAGCCTTTTCTTTGCTACCCTCCTTACTTTACTGCAAATCTGTTTCTTGGCCCAGGTGTCTGTTGGTTGACCAGGCACAATTTGAATCTTCTGTTACTGAACATGGGAGTTCAATTTGACCCATGAAACAGGCTACTGGAATTAGATCTTAAACCAATGCTGAACTGTTGGAATATAAGAACTGAGAGTTATGTTTATAGGATGCAAGCAGCTGGTATTCACTTTTGCTTTTAACTTTGGGAAACTATTAGAGAGGGTACTCAGCTTAAAAACTGGGTCATAGGTGGGAAAATTTCTGAGGAAGGAAAACCAGAGAAGAGAGCCAGAGGTGTATGAAATACAAATTTCCTTTTTTTTTTTTTTTCAAATGTAGGAACTCACTGGTCTCTCGGTGTACCCTGGGGAGAAAAGTGGCAGGAATGAGGAAAAGATAGACGACAGACAAATGTTGGGTCATGTGGAGGTGACCTCTATACCTGATGGGTAAGAGGACCTGCACAACAACAGCAGGGGCATTTATTTATGCTCCCGTAAAATTAGTATCACAAGACATAAGGTTGCCTAACAACTAATGACTGAATTGCCTAGGCAGGATATTTTTCTCAAGACTGAGGTAGCTTGACTATTTTAGGCACTGTGGCCTCCTCTTGCCTGCACACATATAACCGATTTTTAGCTCCAGCCGCTCCCAACATTCAAATATATAAATTCTTTCACTTGCTATTTTTGAATATTTTGGCTCACAGTAAAATGACAAGTATTGTTTTGCTTCAAGTTGGAATTTAAATCTCAGTGAAATTTTGCTAGGATAGTATAAAGAAATCAGAACACCCATGTTTGCTGGGAGAGGTACGAATTGTAAACTTCTCTAAAGAGCAATTCTGAACTAGCAAGGTGAAAATTGCATACACTTGAATGTAGCTATTCCAATTCTAGTCAGTCCTACAGATGTGGTGCCTTTTTATGGAAGTATTAGTACAATGTAGGGAAGAGAATACTTTCCACTTTCTGAAGGCTCAGTGATTGAGTCTATGAAATCAACTGACAGTAGACAGATTAACAGGAGAAAAAACCATTTCATCTTACATGCCTATGCACAGATGTCCCACAGATATATGAGACATGAAAAAGGACCAGTTCATTGAAATTTTGACAGTATATTGAGCTACAGAAAATTATAGGAGTGTAAGACATTTGGGGGAAAAGGAGCTACAAGTTATGGGAAGGTAAAGGGAACAGCAATATGACCAAAAAAATCTTGTCTTATTATATAGATAAATTTCTTTGGTAATTCAAGTCATCTTGAAAGCGTCCATCAAAAAAATAGCTGATTATGACTTGACATGTCACTTTCAGTTTGTTCTCCTGTGATGCAGTTCATGTTCCCTAGTTGATGTGATTTCCAGGAAGGGGACTCATGACCATTGGCTTCTCTTCCATAGACTCTCCCTAGGTAGATAAAGTGGGCCAGGGAAAGCTCCCTACACTATGGAGTGGGAAGAACGGGGTGACAAACAAGAAGGCAGGAAAAGGTCCAAGACTTTCTTCTTTTAGTTCGAAGTTCTCAGTGTGCTACAGCTTCACAGTTTGAGATTTTATTTTTTGAACCCCAACAACAGCAAGACTAGAAACAACCTAAATGTCAAATTTTATGGGAATGGGGCTGGGGATATAGCTCAGTGGAATAAGCGCTTGCCTAGCAAGCGCAGGGTCCTGAGTTCGATCCCTAGTACTGCAAAAAAAAAAAAAAATTTATGGGACTGTTTAAATATACAATGTAGCTCGGTAAAAGAATGTGACAACGCTTTTTCATACAGAGCGACCTCCAATTATGTTATGTTAAAAATACTGTTTACCACCATCGGGTTAAAAAAATAAAATTCTTTTCAAATATGCATAATTATGTGACTTTATGTTCAGAGGGTATCTCTGGAGGTGTATGAAAAACTTAACTCTGCAGGGGACGAGATGCGTTGTTTTATGTTACGTGTTGAGTTTTGAAGCATGCAAATGAATTCACAAACATACGCACAAGCTCAAGGATACGCTTGTCGCAAGGATAAGCTCCAAGTTCTACAAGAAAAGGGAAAAGCACGTGAGTGCACCCTCACGGGCACAGGTGCTATAAGGCCTTGACAATTAAGACTATCCCTCTGCCAGGTGTGGTGGCTCATGCCTGTAATACAGCACTATAATCCCAGAGCACACCTGAAATTCCAGTCTGACACAGGAGGATCCTTGAGTTCAAGGCCAGCCTGAACCACATAGCGAGACCCTGTCACAAAAAGTCAAAAAACAAAACAAAAAAACCAAAAGTATCCCTTTGTGACACAAATCTGAAAACTGTCACAACAGCCCCACCTCCAAGTCAAGTTTGCTTTTATTTTTTTTCCCTCACACAATTGTGCTTCGGAAAGTGGAGGAAGAATTGCTAGCAAACTTGGCACTTTCTCCGAAACACTGTAACACTTGTGTTTTCCTTGTAATGGATGAGTGGGGGTCATCAACCTGAGTAACATTGTATCAATGAAAGTCAATGTCTTCTAAAAAGCTCGGTGGCTATAAATCTGTAGAGATACAAAGTATTCTTATTTTGAATAAGAATTATCATAGTGGCACCTCGATCAGTTGTGAAAGAAATAGTCACTCTGGGAACACACTTTCCCGGCGAAACACGCCGGATCCTGGCCCCACCCCCCACCCCCTTACCCGCTTTTATTCGCCCCACCCAGCGCTTGGCGGGAGGTTTTCCACGTGACCGCTAGCGTCAGTGCGGAAGGCGCATTGCAGCACATCTTGGAAGAGTCGATTGGAGCCACTCTTTAATGCTATCTCTATGATCCTCTTTGTGACTTATTCAATAACACTGCAGTTCGAGCGTTTCGTGCCAATAGTTCTCCACACAGACAGGAGGCGCTGCAAAAATCCATTTGTTTCACATACAGGCATTGGCCGCTCTTTCTCCTAGTGGGAGAGCGTCGAGCGCAAGCGCACGCGCTGTCTGTAGTGCGCAGTAGCGAGAGAGGAGACCCAACTTGGCTGAGGCTCTGGACAGCGCGCCTGCGCCATCGTGAACTCGGTACAGCTTGGGACGCCGGGAGGGTGTTGCGTTCGCTGTACGGGGTGCGGGAATGTTCCGAAAAGCCCGGCGAGTGAACGTGCGCAAGCGGAACGACTCGGAGGAGGAAGAGCGGGAGCGCGACGAGGAGCAGGAGCCGCCGCCGTTGCTGCCGCCGCCGGCCACTGCCGAAGAGCCGGGCCCTGGCGGCGGCGACAGGCCCCCCGGGGAAGAGTCGCTGCTGGGCACGGGGCCGCCGCCGCCCTCCGCGTTGGCCCCGGGCCTGGGGGCCGAGGCTGGGGGCGGCTTTCCCGGAGGCGCGGAGCCCGGCAACGGGCTGAAGCCGCGCAAGAGGCCTCGCGAGAACAAAGAGGTGCCCAGGGCCAGCCTGCTGAGCTTCCAGGACGAGGAGGAAGGTAACCGCCGCTTCTCTGTATCCCAATCGCGCATCCATGTCCCAGTCCCCGCACCCGGGAACCGAACCCCTTCCCGCCCCGCTGCCTGCGAATCTTTCCCCGCCTCCGGCCTTCGGCCCATACTTGGACGGGGACGCGTTCCCGCGCTGCCACTAGTTGTTTGTGAACGGCTGCTGCCTTCTCTCCATTCTCCTGTGCATTTCCTACTCCCAGGGGCAGAAACTCTGAACAGTTATTTTGAGGTTTTTTTTTTTTTAAGCGGTAGTTCATCGCCCCCTCTCCTGCTTCTTTCCTGCTGGGTATGTTTCGGAGAGAACTTGATTTGAGCCCCACGATCTGGTGCTCTTGTCATGCTTTCCGGGCCCTCTGCAGGCCACTTGCGCGTGCCTGGTTGGCCGCTCTGCCCATGCACGCATCCTTGACCAGGAAGGTCGGCTTTCAGGAGAGGTGGACTAGGTCTGGTATTAGAAATGGAGAGTTGCAAGCCCGGAGTGGTGGCGCACGCCTGTAATCCCAGCCCTCGAGAGTCTGAGGCAGAAGGATCGTTGCGAGTTCGAGACCAGCCTGGGATACAAAGTGAGCTCAAGGCCAGCCTGAACTGCATAGCGAGACCCTGTCTCAAAAAGACCAAAAAAAAAAAAAAAAGAAATGGACAGTTGAAGCTCTGGTCCTGGGTGACACTGAGCCAGTCCTTTCCAAGCCTCCGTTTTCCCATAGACCTAATTAGGAGTAGTTTATGTCCGCCCTTGCATTGATCTTGGAACAGTGAAAAGAGCCAGTGTGATAATAAAGCAAGGCTTTTTTGTTTTTGTTTTCTAAGACAGGGTCTCGCTGTATAGTTCAGGCTGCCTCTGAACTCACTGTGTAGCCCAGGCTGGCCTTGAACTTGTAGCAGTCCACTTGTCTCAGCCTCCCAGTGCTGGGATTACAGGCCTGCGCCCCTGTGCCCGACGAGGCATTTTCTCCAGTTGCATGAGATCTGGTGTAGTGGATTTAGATTTCTGATCTTCAGTGAACCTTAAATCTTTATTTCTTGTACAGTTCAGTGTATTTAATTTAATTTCATGTTAGGAGAAATGAAATTTGGAATTTTTGCATTTTTTTTAAAGGTAAATTTTTGCAGTTTAATAGAAGAAAACTTCCCTGTCTCTAAGAAACAAAGGAAGTTTATCTTTGGTTTTTGTAGTTATTTTTTATTTTGCTTGAGAGGTGTACAGGCCAGTTTTTGTCTGATGATTTCTTGGGCTGCATTTTGTGCTTGACTTGAAAATTCAAATCAAAGAGAATGGATATATAACTGGAGCTTATTTTTGTAAAGTGATTTCCTCATAGTTTAATGGAAGTGCTGTAGATATGTCAGCTTGGGATGGATGTAGAGTTCTCAGACTTGACGGCACCTTTTGACTTAGGATATGTTGTTCTATGTTCCTTAATAATTTGATTTTTTTCCCTCCTGAAGTAGACAATTTGAGGAAAACAGTAGGAAAATGTTGTGAAATTACATGTATTACACCTTGGAAATTTTAAAATCTTACTACTATGGATTAATTTTTGAAGTCAACTTCAGTTTTTGATAGTCTATGATAAATTGAAATAACTTCATATTATGTAATGATGTTGGTGTATGAATGTATATTTAGAATTTGAATAGCACATAAGGTTATGTGAAAAGGTAAAATACTTTTGCAAATTGATTGCTACAGTCTTCATTTAATTTTTTTAAGAAAATGAAGAAGTTTTCAAAGTGAAGAAATCAAGTTATAGTAAAAAGATAGTAAAGTTGCTTAAGAAAGAATATAAAGAAGACCTTGAAAAATCAAAGATTAAGAATGAACTCAACTCAGCAGCCAACAGTAAGTACCAAGCCAGTAGGATTCTTTTGAAATGACAAAATGACAGCCCTTTCTCACTCATTAACAGTGTCATTACGAATTCATTCTGGTGACCCTGTGATCATCAAGGGTCTACCCTGAGTCCAAAAGCAGTTCTATTACTTAATTTTGTACAATTGATTTGTAAATATGTACATTGTATTTTTAAACAAGATGGATTGTTGCTACTGGAAAGTTTCTGTTACAATCAGTACATCTGTATCCTTTTAATTTTCCTATGGGTGTACAGACTGCTGTAGTACAGAAAAAGATGTCCCATTTCATTGAGGACATAGTATGTTTATTCCTGTTTAAAGGAGAGTTGTGCAGATTCATGTTCTTGTATTTTATAGAGATAGCTTTTTAATTTCTGTGGTGATTCCACTCTTAGAAGAGCTACAAGATTTATATTCCTAATGTCTTCAGTCAGTAGTCTTACCTGGTATATGGATGAGAAGAGTCCTAGATAATATATCCTCAAAACCTAAGTTTAAAGGGTTTTTGTGGGGGGAGGAGGTTGTGCTGGAATGGAAGCCAGGACCTTGAACGTGCTGGGCCCGAGCTTGTCACTCAGTTACGCTCCCACCTCCCTAGTTTAGTATTTTTAAGCAGCTATTTTGTCTTTATGAAAGGAGACTCATTGTAATATGCTATGGTCTCAGTTGTTCTCATGCAAGTACTTTACAGAAATCTTTATAGAAGTTAGAATTACTATTTTCCAAGTTCTCACCTACAGGCTTAAAATAAGTATACCATCATACTTCAAACTTACAATCTAGTTGTAGAGACAACAGAATATAAATGTGTGGCGCAGGACCCAGCATTCAACAAAATGTCCAGTGCATGGTGGAAAGGATACATAGCTCCACTTTTTTTTTCAGAAGGAGGACTGCTTCACAGAAAAGCTGGATCTTTGATCATTAAAATTCCAGAAAATAGAAGAGGGAATGTATGCTGGGGGTATCGTCAAGGACTAAAATGACTAGAGCTGTTCTGGGAAAGAGCAAGTGCACCTGACAACCCAAAGCAGGTGGATGATTTGTGAAGGAGGCAGTTAGAGGTGTAGTGTTAAAGACACATTGTTGACAGATTGTGAAGGATGTTAAGTATGCAGTAAGGGTTTAGTGTTGCTGTGTTCAGTGGCTTGCCAAGACGGTGACATGATAAATGGCTTTTGAAACCCTAACCAGCGTCATGGATTGGCACAGGGAGAGATTGGAGGCCTGAAGAAGTTTAACCTCAAGGACCAGCTTATGTCTTTTAACAGTGGGTTTAAAAAGATCTAGTTGAGCAAGACTGGGTCTTCTCTTGACTCTGGAAAGTTGTGGATGAATTAACACTTGCTTGAGTGTGGGAGAAGAAATGAAGAAAGGATTATTTGAGAAACATTCCAAGGGAAACTTGATGCTTTTGCTGTTAAATTTAAATGAAACAAAGTTGAACTTTTGTGCCACAGTAAGAATAATTACGTATTCTATACTGAAATGGGGAAGGCCAGTTTGGATGTGGAATATTTTTAGGAAAACATTATTTTGGAGTGTAGGAAACTCATTTTTCCAGAATTCTTGAGAACCAGCTGTGTGCAATGAAATAGTACAAGAAAGGTCATGGCAAATGGGACTTGGGTCTCCTGGCTTATTGCTGTGTTTGCTGTAACTGTTGGCTTTAGAATTTGAAGTGAGTATGGGGTTTATGAGAACATCTTTTGTGCCTCTTCCTGCCTTCCAGCCTCATGTAATTCTGATGTTCTTGCCAGATAACTCAGTGCTTCCCCAAGCTGGAGTTTGTTGTATTATAGATTGTGATTGTCATAATGATCTTCCTGGAAGCTCTTTTGTGAGTCCTCATAATTGAGAACTTTTACCTTCAGTCCTTAGATTGGTAAAGATGAATTAACTTCAAAACAAAAGTGACATTGACTCAAAAGCCCTGTTTTTATGATAGTCCCCAAATGAAGAGTTACTCTAACTTGAAATTGAGTGGAAATGGCCAGTGAACATTTAGAGATGTAGATCTAGGTATGGTGTTTATTAAAGTTATAATGAAAAATAAATAAAGTTGATGAGCGAGCAGTGTAAATGGAGAATTACTGCAAACCAAAGACTGTTGCTTTCAATAAGCCACGTGTTATAGGGAAGATTTGCTAAAAAGATAAAACAATCAGAAAGGCCAAAGAAGAAAAGGGAGGGAAGCTTCCATGATAGGAAGTAGTGTAAGAAAGATCAGAAGTGAGGACAACGAAGAGGGTTTGGCAGAGTTGTTAGATTTTTCCCTGGAGGGAGGCACCTGACCAGATGAGAGTGGTCTCTAGCCAGATTTTAAGCCCACAGAGTACCTTTTGCTGCATTACTGAACCATACTAATTTTGCTAAATTACTGAACCATACTATCTGCATTACCTGTGGCAGTAGCCTTTGGATTAGCTCCTCAGTTTATCAAGGAAGTAGAAGACAGCAGAGAAAAGTAGAGAACAATAGCTAGAGAGACCAGTGAGATCAGGTAGTTCCTGTGTGCGTGCGTGCGTGCACGCCTGTGTGTGTACTGGAAGCTGAACATAGGGCCTTGTGTGTGCTGTGCCACTGAGCCACCTCCTCAGACCCTAGCCCCTTAATAAAATTTTTTTAGACAGGGTATTGGTAAGTTGCCCAAGCTATTCTGACTTGAGATTTTCCTGCTTCAGGTTCTCAGGGTGCTGGACTTGCAAGTGTGCTTCCTATTTCTCAATAAGTACAAGCTCTTAGATCGGAGCCTGGAGAAGAGAGCCTGGCCAAGTGGAAGATGAAATAGTTAATTTTAAAAGCATTTTTCCTGAAGTAGTTGTAAATGAAATTGAAGGCACAATGAATCCTTGCCCATGGTTATTTAGCATCTCTGCAGAGATGTTTGGAAGGGGGACCCTGAGCACTAACAAAACCACTCAGCTCTCAGGCTTTCCCCTTGTATTTGCTTAATCACAAGCACCCAGAACTTAGCACAAACACTGAACATTTTAAAATCTGCCGGTCTTTTATTACCTGAGCATATCTGACCTAGAACTTTTATAGGCCTGTTTCAGACCATCAATTTAGAGCAGAAAGAAATAGGTACTTTCTGACTCCATCTAATCTATACTTGATAAAGTATTTTTTAAAGGCTCAAAGCTTCAGAATGCACTGGGGGTGGGGTGGCTATGGCTAATGAAAGAAGGCAGTGAATCAGAAAAATATTAAAGAACCTAAAACATAATGACAGCTTTCTTGGTAATGTTAAAGGAGGAAAGGGATATTATCTTTGGTGCTGTTACTGAGGAGACTACAATATGGTTTGAGAAGAAGGGAGGACTTTGGAAGCAGTTTCAGGAGGAGAACACCTAGGGCAGTGATGTGAACCTTTTAGAGCTTTCAATTATCAGAAACAGCGAAGGTGGCACCCTTGCTATAGGTTCACCACCACTGATCTAGGGAACAGACCATCTTTCCTATTTAGAATAAACCTTCGCATTACTCCATTATATTCATTGTACAAGTTCAGTGCTTCAACTAAAAACATACTGATTTTCCTGATTTTTTGTCTGGGACCGAAATTGTAGTAGGATTAGTTGGTTGTAAGTAGTAATGGAAAGCAGTGGCGGTTTATTGCAAAGAGGTAGTGGTATCAGCTGGACTCTTACTTGCAGGGTGGCAGTTTTGAAGCAGCCATAGGAACTGGCTGGAAGTGAGAATTAGAGAGCCCTCCTCTGCCCACGCACAGCTTCAGATCTGGTTTACATGAGGTCTCTTAGCGCTGTGTGGTCTGTGCCTTCTCTGTCCCCATCCCAGATTTCCGGACAGAATCAAGTTGTCTCTGCTTCCGTCACCCGGGCTCAGGTTCGCACTGTGAATGTGACTGTGGCCTTCCATCTTCCTGATCCCTGACCGATGTGGTCTAAACAAAGATTTATGTTCTTACAGAAAGCCGCCTTGAATGGGTGGAGAGTTTAGTGAAATACTGACATGTAAAATGAAATAATGCTTAAAAGAAATAGAAGAAATTAGCTATGAGGTTTAGAGTAAGATAGTTAATTTCCGTAAACTGTTAAATTTTACACAGTTAACTAAAATCACAAATGCCTTCCTATGTCCTCTATTTTTACCAAATTACATATTTTGTGCCATTTGTTATTCATGGATCATGGGTTGTAAGTTTCTTAGTATAAATGATTGAAGTCAAGCTTTAGTAGATTGAATCTATAACTGAATAATAAGAGCCTCTTGAATTTATGAATTTTATTGTAAATGTATTTTGATTCTCTCCAAAAATTAGATGAACAGTCTCTGGACAAAACAGGGCATGTTAAGGACGCAAATCAAGAAGATGGAGTTATCATCAACGATCATGGCGAAGATGAGATGGACATGGAGAGCGAGAAGGAGGAAGACAAGCCCAAGGCTGGTGGGGCGTTCGCCAACACTCTGTCTTCCTTAAATGTTCTCCGTCCAGGTGCGAGCTGGCAGACAGTGCTGGGACTGGACTGAATTCTCAGGAATGGCCATCTCTAAAGACAGCTATTGAGGAGGGCATTGGCCAAGTGGTGATTCTCCTTATTGTATCTGTTTGAAGCTAAGGAGAAATACAGAAAACGAGAGAAGTAGCAGTTCTCCAGCACTCTCAGGTTTATTCACAGACAGACGAGATTGTTGTTAAACTAAGTGGGCTTTAAGTAAAGGCATAAGTCATCCTAAAGGCTTCTTAAAAAACTATGTATTTTAGATTAATACTTTAATTCTTTTCAGAATGCTGCAAGAATCCGAACTATTGCTGTTAGTTTATATTCTATACTTTTTAGTTTTCTCTGACAAATGGTTTACAAATCTAAACATTTTGGAAATCAGCTTTGGAATAAGTGCATTGTAGAGAAATTTAAATTATCTAACTCGTGTTAATATTTATAAACTTTTTTGAACTATGTTTTAACTGAGGTTTTAGAGGAAGGTAATTAATTTTGATAAACTGTCTAATTTTATAAAATTAACTAAAATCTCAAATTTCTTCCTGTGTCCTGTATTTTTACCAAATTACATCTTTTGTGCCTTTTGTTTTTCATGGATCAGGGTCTTGCTTTGTAGTTTCAGCTGACCTTGAACTCACTATGTAGCGCAGGCCATCCTTGAACTCAAGGGGATCCTCCTGCCTCAGCCTCCCAAGTGCTGGGATTACAGGCATGTGCCAGCAATATTTATAAAATTTTAAAAAATACCTACTCTGACCTGGGGAGGTTGTGATGAATGTTATATCCGTATCTCTAGTGGCAGTATAATTGCAGTTCTCCTTACGGGAAAGTGTTTTGCAGTAAGAACAGATTGCAAAGGTTCTTACCCCTGGCCCTGTGATTCCACGTCTACAAATGTATCTCAAGAAACTTACTTTTTGTTGCAGTATTTTTTTTGCAAAGAGCAAAATTTAGCAGTAAGAACAGATTGCAAAGGTTCTTACCCCTGGCCCTGTGATTCCACGTCTACAAATGTATCTCAAGAAACTTACTTTTTGTTGCAGTATTTTTTTTGCAAAGAGCAAAATTTAGAAAAATGACAACCAGGATAGGAGAGGCCTTTGTAAATTATAGTATATTTATTTAGGTGATAAGATAACAATTAGAATAGTAGCAAGGGGTAGATTTTTAAAGTAGACAAAAGATCAATTAATTTGTGTAGTTGATTATATCAGAGTATATTAAAAGCTGTTAAAATTACGTTTATCAGTTTTCTAGTTAGAAATCTGGTTTCATTACTTTTATTTCTTAAAAAGAACAAAAATTCAGGCAAACAAAAATCAGTTAGATTTCAGGCACAGTTTTGGAGGTGGGCCACCCCTAAGCTTAAAATTACTGTATCAGGGCTATCATGGGTTATTGTACTCTTCTTACTTTCAAAAAGTAAGAAACTTCATATACGTAGTACTGTTGTGTTTTGTAATTCTTATCATTTATTTCCAGGAGAAATTCCAGATGCAGCTTTTATACATGCTGCAAGAAAAAAGCGCCAAATGGCCCGGGAGTTGGGAGATTTCACTCCCCACGATGCTGAGCCTGGGAAAGGCCGCCTCGTAAGAGAGGACGAGAATGATGCCAGTGATGATGAGGATGATGATGAGAAACGCCGTATAGTGTTTTCTGTGAAAGAAAAGTCACAAAGGCAAAAAATCGCTGAGGAAATAGGTAACTTGATTTACTTGGACAGTGAACCCATTGCATTACTGTTTAACGGTGATTTGACATTACGATCAGCTACAAAGTATTTATTTACATGTATTTAGCTGTTTAATGTTTAGAGGTCTGCTCTTGCTCGGGTAGAAGTGTCTTACTGGATTATTTTGAGAACTACAGCATGTTTATAATAACATTTAGTGAACAGTTCTTGTTCTAGTTACTCTCTCAGAACTGATACCCACAGCTTAAAGGAGGAAAAGTGTATTTTGGCTGGTAGTTTTAGTCTGTAGTTGGCCAGCTCCAAAGCAAGAAGGCTTAGTCAAAGGGCTGTCAGAGGAGGGCTGCTCATGTCCTGGAGGCCAGCATGCGGAGGGCTCAGGGACAGCCTGGGAAGGGAGGTGACCCCTCCTGGGCTCCCATCATCAGCCCGATAGAAACCGCACAGTTCCTGTGTGACGGTTGTGTGTATGCTTTATGTGCATAGATGTGTATAATTCTCTCAGCATTCCTAGGAGACAGTGGCTTTAATTCTTCCCTTTTTTAACTGATACTAAGGTTACCAGAAAATTATCTTAAGATTTTAACCAGTACACTGAACACTGCCTTTAGTGTCAAGAGGTGCTGTGAATAAAATAGGCGTTACCAAATGAGAGAGGAGTTTATAAGACATTTTAGTAAGATCGAGTTACTAACGGTTGTGCCCAATTCGTGTGAAGTAGGACACCGCCTCTCCTCTGCTGGCATTTGGATGTGATGTAGTTTCCTTCATTGCTCGTGGTTGCAGGTATTGAGGGGAGTGACGACGAGGCTTTAGTAACTGGAGAACAAGATGAAGAGCTCAGCCGATGGGAACAAGAGCAGATAAGAAAGGGCATTAATATCCCTCAGGTAAGAAGAATTCAACTGCAGAGATGAGAAAGTACACAGAAAGGCCTTTTGTCTGTTTTGTCATTTCGTTCAAGAAGCATGATCAAGAAAATCACATGAGGTTATGTATCTGATAGACTTTTAAAAGCAACTGTATTAAATTATATTTTGCTGTTTACAGTCAGAATGATGTCCGAATTTCCATTTTGTTAGATCAGTGTGTGTGATGAAAGTGGCTCGTCAGCAGCATCAGTGGCACCCGAGAGTCCGTTAGACAAGTGAATTGAATTCAGGAACTCTGATGTGCTTGGAAGTTTAAGAATCACTGCTTTAGACAAATTTTTTTTTTCCTGTATGCTTTAGTTTTCCTAGCTTTAAAAATTACTTTGAAAAAGATGAGTCTCTCAGAAATACAAAAACTTACTGAGATCCATGAAAAATATCTCCCCAGATACATATCATAGTTTGCTTTATGGAATTAAATATAGTACAGTGGGTAAAGTTGTAAGTAGAAACTTCTTTGTTAATGTTTTGAGGTAGAATATGCATACATTTGGGTGATGTTAAGGAAACTGTAAGAAACATCTTGGTTTAGATACCAGGAATCTCAGGTTGTAATATCTGGTTGCTTATTTATCTTCTGAACTTGAAAAAGTCAGTTATCCTGTTCCATTGATAAAACAGTGGCCCTGGATTATTTTTTAATGTTCCTGAGTTTTTCTGATCATCTGGTTTTTTGAAAAATAAATTAATTGATTCCATGAAGACATAACATATTCATCTAATTCTGTTTTTCTTTGAAGTGTTTTACAGTTGTTTATTTTAATTACTATTTGAGAAATTGGGACTAAGTTTTACTTCTTTTGGTAAACCATAAAAGTGTCTTATTTTCAAAAACATAGGTACTAGTTTTCATATAGATCCCATTTCCTTTCTAGGTTCAAGCAAGCCAGCCAACTGAAGTGAATATGTATTACCAGAACACTTACCAGACAATGCCTTATGGTTCATCCTATGGCATTCCTTACAGTTACACGGCCTATGGATCGTCAGATGCCAAATCTCAAAAAACAGATAATACAGTCCCTTTCAAAACTCCCAGTAATGAGATGACTCCCGTTACTATTGATTTGGTAAAGAAACAGCTTAAAGACAGGTAGGGCAGATCAACTTCTTTAAGACTGTCCTCTAGCTTTCTGTTCCCTCAGGCAACATGTAGTCTGGGGTAGCACATGTGAGTATCGGCAGAGAAGACCCACTGGCCTCTTCAGACGCTAAACAGAAGATGACTGCACGCTTTGTCCTGCTCCCTTCTTGGATTACTTCTGTGGAAGCCTCGAAAGTTATAAAAATGCCACTCCATGATCTTGTTGAAGACAGTTCTGAGTTCGCACCTGTTTGGACTCTGAAAAAGTGTAGTCACGATTTGGGGGGAGAAAACAAAGAAGTGAAATTTTGGTTAGCCGACCAAATAACTTTATAAGAAGCCTGTAAACGGCCACTTTTTATTGAGAAAAAGCAGTACAGATGAAAAGAGTCCATTCCAAGTATTTTTATGTTCTAATAGTGGAACTGAATGCTGTATAATATTGCAAGAGTCCTAACAGCATAGACTTTTGGATGTAAATGTGTTATATTTATCCTTTTGTGTTCTTAAGGTTGGACTCCATGAAAGAACTGCACAAAACAAATCGACAGCAGCATGAGAAACATCTGCAAAGCCGAGTGGACTCTACCAGGGCTATTGAAAGATTAGAAGGGTCTTCTGGGGGTATTGGTGAACGGTATAAATTTTTGCAAGAAATGCGAGGGTATGTCCAAGACTTGCTTGAGTGTTTCAGTGAAAAGGTAAGAATGCAAAAATACTAATCTCTTTGATTAAGGCAAAACTAGGGAGGTCTAGACACCTTGTGTAGAACATTCTATGAGTCTCAGAAAATATCTGCTGAATGCAACCTTAGAAGTAATGAAAAGTCTTGTTTGGTTTTTTCTTTTCATTAGTGACATCATCTCCGGGGGTCAGTATAGTGTCTTTATTATGAACAAGAAAAAAACAAAATACCTCTGAGTATATTTAAGGCTTTAGCAAAATCTCAATTTAAGTTTTGGCCTGAGCTAAATTGATAGAATATAAGGGACTTACAGTATCTTCATTTTTATGGTTCTAGTCTAAACTTTTAAAGTTTCCTATTTTTAATTTTACCCTTGGTAGTTACTTGCCATTGCTATTTATAGTTTTCATCTAAACCCTGTGCTTCACTCACTTGAGAAATGGTTGGATATAATTTAAGGTCTCATTTCTTCTAAGTTGGGTGTTTGTTTGTTTTTTAGTACTGGGGATTAAACCCAAGGCTTTCCCCCTGAGTTATACCCCCAGTTTCTTTTCCTGTTATTTTGAGGCAGGTTCTCACTAAGTTTCTGAGTTGGCATGCTGGGGTGGAACTTGGAGTTCTCCTGTCTTATAGTCTCTGAGAGTGCTGGGATTATAGGCATGTCCTCCCATCTCCCCTCTTTTTGTTTGTTTTTTTTTTAGTGTTATAGCTGAAAAAAATGTTTGGCATCATGTTGTACCGTTCGTTGTTTAGATTTTTTAAGTTTAACTGTACACAAGTAATTTGTTAAACTCCTGGTGGATTTTTCTTCTTTATAGTAAATGTAC
Organism: Dinomys branickii; assembly: GCA_004027595.1. Taxonomy (NCBI): domain Eukaryota; kingdom Metazoa; phylum Chordata; class Mammalia; order Rodentia; family Dinomyidae; genus Dinomys; species Dinomys branickii. Next base: position 11,674 of record PVLD010010693.1, on the reverse strand, counting down.
TATTAGGCTGGGCGTGGTGGTGCACGCCTGTAGTAACAGCACTTCCACGGCCGAGACAGGAGGATCACAGCAAGTTCCAAGCCAGCCTGGGCCACATAGTGAGTTCAAGGCCAGCCAGAACTACATGCGAGACCCTGTCCCAAAACATGAAAAGATAAATTGAATGAATGGATGAACATTTTGTTGTACTGGCTTACAAACATTTGTGGACTTTACTGTCTTACCTTTTTAAAACAATTAAAAAATGATGGCCCTATTGGCTAGGGTTTGTATAGAATTTATAAGCATATAATATGGTTCAGTGAGTATTTTTGCCTTTTGATTGTTGAAATCTTTGATACCATTAAAACAAAGATTACCAGAACAACACTTGTAGATATGTCTCAGTAGTTCCATTCAGCCTTTGGTCACAGCATTCACCGAGTCCTCTCTGTAATCTTTTTTTTTTTTTTTTTTTTTTTTTGCGGTACTGGGGATTGAACTCAGGACCCTGCGCTTGCTAGGCAAGCGCTTATTCCACTGAGCTATATCCCCAGCCCCCTCTCTGTAATCTTGATCATGGTTTGTTGGTATCACCCAGTGGCTGCAGAGCCAATCGCAGTCTGCGTTATGACATTCCTTTGGCAGATGAGCTGTAGTTGCAACCAGTTGGGGTTGGGAGTACAGTATGAACTAGATTGTCCTCTGAGCGGGGGCTTAAGACAGGGCTGGGACTGTCTGGGAAGCTGCTCCTTGAAGTACCTTAGCTTTTACTTTAGAGCTTATTTAAACTTAGACATTCCTAATTGCAAGTATAATTAATGCCCAAAAAAATAATTAGCTAGATGCCATGCTTAATGAAAAAGGATAGAAACATCTAGTTCATGAAGTTTTGGAATGTTGAATTACTAGTGTCCTTTATGTCTCTTAGATTACCTTACTTGTAAAGAACCTTATTTCAGATTGTGCTAGTACACAGTCACCTAGGTATGTCTGAAGCAGATCTGAAACCTTATGTATTATGCAGTGACTACATTTTAATTAAAAGGGTAGATACACCTTTTTCATTATTTATTATGTATTTCTTGTCATTTTGAGACAGGGTCTCGCTGTGCAGTTCAGGCTGGCCTTAAGCTCATTTAATAGCCCAGGCTTGCCTAGAACTTGCAGTGATCCTCCTGCCTCAGCCTCCGAATGCTGGGATTACAGGTGTGTGCCACCACGTCCAGCCATACCCTTTTTATGAAGAGCCATCTTCATATGCGTTCAGTTATGTTATTGAAAATATGCCTCTGAGTTGATAATAGCATAAGTTGTCATTTTGAAACATTTAGGGATTAAGCAATTTAAAGAACCTAGGGAACATTGGATAGATTTAAACAAACAAAAAAGCGATGATAAACTTTTTTGGTGGGAGACAAGGTCTTCTTACGTAGTTTATTATTTATTTATTTATTTTTGTCTTTTTGAGACAGGCTCTCACTATGCAGTTCAGACTGGCCTTGAGCTCACTTTCCAGCCTGGTCTCGAACTTGCAACGATCTTCCTGCCCCAGCCTCCCGAGTGCTGGGATTACAGATGTGTGCCACCACACCCAGCTCATTGGATAGATATGAATATTCTATTTAGTTGCTGTAGTATAACAGTGTTCTTTCAGGGTATGCCATAAAAGATAAACACTCCTTTTTTTTTCCTCTTTCCTCAGTGAAAATTTAAGTGATTTTTTACTTTAGGTTTCAGATTATTTGCAAATCATTTTAACTTTCCATCATTTTGTTTGCTTATAGTCATCTTTCTTGTGTTTTGGTTTTTTTGGTACCAGGAATTGAACTCAGGATCTTGTGCTTGCCAGGCAGGTGCTCTGCCACTGAGCTATATCCCTGGTCCTTTCTTGTGCTCTTTACCTTAAATTTGGTCCAAAATAATGATGAGGATGAGGATGATAGTGGCAGTTTTGAGTTTAGAGACGGTAAGGGAAATGTCATGGTGCAGACTTGAGGTAAATCAGCGTTGCTAAGAAATCTGAGTGAGCTGGGACTAGAGCTCCTTGGCGCAGCGTCTGCTGGGCAAGTGTGAGATTGTAATTTGATTCCTAGTACAGAAAACAAATTTGAGTGACAGCTGAAAATGAGTTGTAAGGCTTTGATTCTTAGTTTTTTTGTTCTCTAGATTTTATTAAAAGGCATTTCAGGTACCTAAAAGAGAAAAATTACATGGTCAGAATCTTAACTATAAAGTGGATAATTACATTCTAGAAGATGCCAGCTCAGGTTTATAGCTCTTTCAGTAGAGGAGCGTTAATGCCCAGGACTAAATAAGTGAGTCTTAGGTACATTTGTCCTTAGTCCTGTATAGTTTCAAAAGAAGAGGGGTGTGTGGGGGATGGGAGGTAAAGAAGTGTAAATCATAATGATACAGCAGTAATTGATTTTAAAGTGTCAGATAGCAGTAAATTTTAACAGGGTCTCTGGACTCAGCTGTCAGGGATAACCAGTCATTGCAGATTTGGGGACATTGTTGCCCATGGGGTGGCATATTAAAGAACAAAATGATTCCATCAGTTTGACCTTTGTGTGAACATTTGATACTTTGCATTGGAATCATGGAAGTATATAAAGTTGCTTTTATTATAGTCCTCTTTATATTCCACCTGCCTTTTTTTATTTTCCATTTGCAGTCTATTCAGTTCAGGAAGCTGCTATAACGTTTGGTGCCAGTGTTCCCAAACTCTAAATATTTGTGTTTTCCATTTTCACTAACCATCAGGAAACTAGAATTTCTGGTTTCCTCAGGTATGTGTAGTGGCTGTTAATGTTTTATGAAAGTTTCATAGCATTTGATTATAAAATAAGATATATATATATAAGCAGGAAGCTTTCTGGGTTTTATTGTTTTGTTTTTTAATTTAGGTCTCTGATTCTATAAGCTTTTATATTCTATATGAATGACATAAGTATTTTAGCTATGAATATTACCCTGAAAAAATTTATTGACTTTGCAAGCTGACAGTTTATCTGAAAGATTTTACTACAAAATACAAAAAAATTTAAACATTAATAGGAAGAAAAGAACTTTATGAGTTTTAAGCAGATCAGTGATAGCTAGCAGATCTATTTATCCTATTAATCATTTGGTTTACATAGAAAATGTATAGTAAAGCTGCAGAATAATATAATTAATTGTGTAAGATATTTGGGATACACGGATGACAGAAACAGTTAAATGTCCAACACTGGGCAGTTAAAAGACTTCTTACCTATTCGTACAGCCATGGTGGCGTTTTTGTTCCTTTGTTATTTTTTTTTGGTCATTGCACAGTGGTAATAATTTAACCTACAAAAATTGTGATGCAAATCATGCTGCTGGAAAAGTGGACATAAAAAGACGTCTGAATACTCAGATATTCTCTAAGGATAAAGCCTGAGACTCTTGACATTTCTTTACTTGCTGTATTAATATTGAATTGTTAAATTTATTAACCAAACTTTTGCTTCAAAAAATAGGCACTGGACGTTTTAGTTTTGTACGTGGATTTAAAGAAGAAAGGATGTTTCCTAAACATTACAAAACTCAATTATTTTTCATGTCGGTTGGGGATTCATGATTATTTTGTCCTTAGAGAGGGTACTTTTTCAGAAATCCGGAAATAGTATGGAACCCTCAAATGAATAAGCAGCTCGGGAGTTTGGTGTTACGGAGTGTGTTGTATTTTTACAGGTGCCACTGATTAATGAACTTGAATCATCAATACATCAGCTGTACAAACAGCGAGCTTCCCGCCTTGTCCAAAGACGACAAGATGATATTAAAGATGAATCTTCGGAGTTTTCAAGCCATTCAAGTCAGTCCATCTTGAAGGTTTTTATTTTTCATTAAACAACCTTGTTTACTTAGTGCAGCCTAATTGGAAATTAGAGAGTTCAGAGCTTTTTTTTTTTTTTTTAAAGAAACATGTTTCCTTGTTCTGGTTTTAGGTAGATCTAAAATTTACAGCAGTGTGTATTTGAATTGTACTTAAGAAAATATGGCCTCCCAAAAGAGCTTAAAAACATGCACTAATACTCTGTCAGTCTTACTCTTTGGGCATATATTTTCATTTCCCTTTGGACCACACATTACCAGTATTTTATCTTAAGACTACTGTTTGGTCTTGACCCCCCATTTTATCCTGTTCATAATACCGATACAAATGCTGTGTTTGATCGGAGTAAAAGATTCTGAGTTTAGGATCAGAGAGTTTGCAGGGGGAGGGTGCTATGTTAATATAACAGTGACTGACCCAGGATGAGGGGAGTTTTGAGCTTCAAAGAGAATTTTTTGTATTTTATTTTTGAAGGTTTTTTTTTTCTAGTTGCTTTCCATACTGGATGTTGAAAAGTCACTTGATGCCTAAAATTCTTGAAAGTTCCTGTAAAACTGTATCTCTTCCCATGTGATGTGGATTATGGAGAGCTAAAATGAATAGGAGGCCTCTTTTTAGTAGCCAGTAGTTTGGCTGACATTCAGTAACCATACATAATTTTTAATCTTTTAATTCTGTTTTCCCATTGCTTTCCATATTCTTGGGTGCTCTAAATAGGAATTTTCCTGGTGGGTTTCCCATGGTTTTATCGTCTTTTTATTCCCGGCGCCAACAGTCCCAAATGGAAGTCTCAGTTATCTGAGACACTCATTTAAAATGCAGATTTCCTGGTCCTGTCCCTAGATAGTCTTCCTAGGTTGTCCGTGTCCAGGAGTCTGCATATTAAACAGCCACTCTGGGTAATTCCAGTGAAGAGGGCCCTAATACTAATCTTAGAGCAGAGCTTTGTCACACGTTTTGGATCCCTGAGAAAGTCCTTTGTGTTGGATGAGCTTTTGGAGACCCATAAGAGATGGTAACATGGCTCTCAGAGCTGAGCTGAGGGGTGAGCCATATAAATGGCTTTGACTGTTTTTGCCACACACATTTAAACTGATGACTGGGGACCTAAAATGACCAACGCCTTCCTCTCAGATGACTTTTGATCCAGACAGAACCACATTTCTGAGGCAGATTACAGGTAACCATTGTACAATGAAGGTTAAGTTACAGTAAATGGTTTGTGTGTGCAATACATCTCACTGAATACCTTTTCCCATATGTAATAAGTTCTTCATAATACAGAGCTATTACTGACATAGAATTTGGAGTGAGATACATGTTAAATTGAAAACTGGGAAAAATTGAAAGATAATGGGAAAATTAAAAGTACTGTTCTGGGGGAGGATGTTCCAAAAATTTGAGGAAAATTACCTGGGACACTAAAAAGTTGATTTTCTGATTTTTGTCTTTTTGTGTGGGGGGATGTGTTTGTTTTTAAGAAACAGAGAACAATCTGAAATTCATCTCTTTAGATATATAAGCACTTGTCTGAGATTACTTAGTGTGTAGTACTTACAGAAATAAAGGAGGCCATAGCTTACTGTTCTGCATTCACATTATCTCCCTAACCTTTGAACTCTGGAACATACTTCCTCCTAATGTCAGCTACTTTGAAAGAGTGAATGAAAAATGTAATCAACTTTCAAGGTCTAGGATAATTAAGAGACAGCCAACTGGAGAGCTAACTTGGGGTTTTGTTCCTCATTGCCAATTTTGGTGACACATCTCTTGGTACGTGAGAAAAAATAGGCACAGGCCTTAACTACATGGATGTCTTTCATCTTACATGTGTTAATCTTCATACTCCAGGGGGTTGTTTGCTTCCTGTATTACTACCCTGTATTTTCTGGAATATCTTCATAGTGTGGGAGAAATGAGGGAAGTATAGCAGACAGATGTTTCCCCAGCCTTTCTATCCTGGCTAAGAGAATAGGGGAGACTTTTCTGGCAAGATGAGACAGGGACATTTAGGGTTCCCCAACAAAAGAGAATGACAACCTACCAGGGATCTGAGGGAGATACCGCTTTTAGACAACTTATACAGAATGCTTCCATCTTGGTCTTATATATGAACAGGGAGCTAACTGATGAGAAAGGCTAGCACTAGCAGTGGACCAGAGGGACTGAAAACAGATAATACTGGTGGCAAAAGAAAACTTATAAACTTTATTGATAGCTTTAGAGAGAGATAGACAGTATCTTACTCAGCACAGTGTAGGAAGCTATAAAAGAGAAATATAAAGACATGAACCACTTGTTAGAAACTAAAAATATGGTAACTGAGACAGAAAAGAATTTTTGAGAAATTTAAAGAGGAATATTTGAAACCAAAGCAAGAAACTTACCCTAGAGTTTTTTCAGGAAGATACATGGGAAAGAAATAAGGGAAATACACTATGGAAGACTAATATTTGAGAAGGTATAATTTAACCCTGGTCAAAATTTTCAGTCTATACTATGGCATTGCTTTTTCTAAGAATAGTGCTATTAATTTCTACAAAGCGGAAGTTAAATAAAATATAATAAATTACTAAACTCTTGACAACAAAACTTATGTCTTTCTAACAATGTTTCTTTGCTGTTATTTCATGTCATTCAACATGTAATGCTTAAATTCTTCCTTAAAAATGTAATTATTACTTTTCCTTTTGCACAGGTAACTTAGATTTAATTTGCTTGCTCGTCATCGTTGCATTCATTAGTCCTGTTACATAGACACGAAGGTAGTGAGACAGGAAGGCTATGTCTGTGTAGGGTTGTCGAGCTCTTCAAAAGGAATCAATTCTTTTTTTCTACTTCTCATGGGAACCCAGAATAATAGTGAGATTTGTTCTAAACTAAAAACCTATCTAGTTACCGCAGAATCCCACTGCCAGGATTAGCAAGAAGTCTGTCATAATGGCTTATTCTGTGCATACTCTTTCCCCAGGATTTTTGAAGAAAGGCTTTTAATTTTGACTGTTGTTGTTTTACAGATAAGGCTCTGATGGCACCAAATCTTGATTCCTTTGGACGTGATCGGGCACTGTATCAAGAGCATGCAAAACGTCGGATTGCAGAGCGGGAGGCCAGAAGGTAATTCTCATAATGCTTGCTGTGGCTTGGCTTGAGAAAGGAGTAATCTTTTCTCTCATTTGGGAACTTGATGTTTGTCTTGTAGAACTCGCCGTAGACAAGCCAGAGAGCAAACCGGTAAGATGGCAGATCACCTTGAAGGCCTTTCCAGTGATGATGAAGAAACTTCCACAGATATTACTAATTTCAATCTTGAAAAAGGTTAGACTTTCATTTGGAACTGGACTTTTGTCAGTTTGGTCTTTACGTGGCTTGGTTCTTAACATGAAGTGGTCAGGACTTTCATGGCCTCTGCATTAAAGCTATATACTTTTTTACACCCATTTCATTGTTGAATGTTATGATGAAATCTTAAACATAGAGGTGATCCTTCGTCAGGGCTACTTGAGACTTACATAGCAAACGATGTGACTCTTCAGAGTTAGAAAATTTTGAGTGAGCAACGAATGAGTCAGACCTTGAGGATACTGCCGCACACTCTCTGATCTGGAAGGAAAAGCTGAGAGGGGCATCCCTGAAGGAGTCTCCTAAGTTGAGGAATCATGAATAATTGCAACCTACAGGAATAGTTAATATTGTTATGTGCCAGGCATTCCCATGAGGATACCCAGATAAAAGTCTCTCCCCTACTTGGCTATATTTATTTAGAATTATATTGGCTATTGGCCTTTGGTGAAGCTTCTTTTCCTCCTACTTTTTTATAGTGAATATTTTCAAACATGTAGAAAATATGAAGAAAAAAAACAGTGATCACATCTGTCACCATCACTCTAATTGGATGTTTCCCATTTCCCCAAGTGTGCTAATCTGTTAGTGTGTGTTTGTGGCTATGTTGCTGAACCTTTTGAATATAACTTAAAATAGACATGCCCTTTCACCTCTAAAAGGTGTTTCATTCATACAATGTTATTTTTCTGTATAATCACAGTATACTGTTACCACACTTGAGATTAGTATTTCTTAATATTATGTCCACATTCAGTTTTCCTCAATAACTCAGAAAAAACTTTCTGGAACTGTTTCTTAGCTATTTTATGTTTTTTATTATATTTCCCAAACCAAGATCCACACAGGGTTCATGCTGTGTGGTTGGTTGTTACATCTTTTAATCTAGAATAAATGAGCACCCCAGGAGTACTCTACACATTCACATACTCTTTTTACTTCCATTTTTTTGTGACAAGGTCTTACTCTGTAGTGTAGGCTCCCTTTGAACTCACTTTGTAGCCTATGCTGGCCTCAGATTCTCAGTGATCCTCCTGCCTCAGCCTTCTGAGTGCTGAAACTATAGCCATGGGCCACAGCGCCCAGCTATTTTTGTTTGTTCTGTTAATATGTTAACTTTGTAAAGATACCATGTCACCCTGCTCTCTGCATTTATCTGCATGTCTCCTCGTGGTATTTAATTTATGAAAGAACAGCTCTGTTCATTGCATTTCCTGTAAATTGGAACATAAAGCTGAAGGTGTTGTTAGATTCAGGCTAACTTTTTTATTTTTCTGATGGTAAAATAATACTTCATAGAGTATGTTATGTGTTATTTCATAATATTACATGACAAATGTTTGGTTGTCTCACTATAAGGGCCGTGAAGATTGTTCTTGTGAGTAAGGCTGCCAGGACGTTAATCTTTCCATTAAGATTTCCTAGATCTTGCGGCAAATAACTGTTCACATAAGGATCCTAACATCCATTTGGCTAGTTCTTTACTGTCAGTGATTTGTAATTATCAACAAGTTTTGAAAAGTTAGGTAATTGCTTGATGATCGTGATGTGCAGCTGTTGTTTATGTAGTGATTTGTGGGCTGAAAAGGTAGCAGCAGAGTTTATACTTCTGTAATTATGGTTAATACACTGAGGTTACTGAAGTCTGAGCCATGTTGTTGGGAACCCAACAACAGAAAGTTGTTAGCCCCAGTAACAGAAAGTTGTGTACATTGGAGAAGTGGTACTTATTACAACCTTGGATAGAGTGCCTCTGGGTTAGTTTGCATAACAGACACATTGAAACTTGAACTTGTTTATCCTTTGTTCTAAGCAGCATTTAATAAATTCATCTTAATGAGCCTATCTTACTCTGACCAGAGCCTCAAATTAACCAATGAAAATATTGAATGAGTTTTTTCTTCCTTATATTAAATTATATTCCTCTGGGGTTTTCTTTTAGATCGTATTTCAAAAGAATCTAGCAAAGTTTTTGAAGATGTCCTTGAGAGTTTCTATTCAATAGACTGTATTAAGTCACAATTTGAAGCATGGCGTTCGAAATACTACATGTCCTACAAGGATGCTTACATTGGCCTTTGTTTGCCAAAGTTGTTCAACCCTCTTATCAGACTGCAGCTCCTCACTTGGACTCCCCTTGAGGTAGGTGGCTTCCATCACTGTTAGAAAACAATATATAACTCGATGTCTGGTAAGTTTAATGTCAAAGCTCTAGAGTAAATTAATTCATGGGAAATCATTGGGATGGTCACAGGCTATGATTAATACAGATTGTATCTTGGTGTAATCTTAGAATCTTTTAAGTTTCATCCTTTTCCAAAAAGCTCCCTTTATTTTTCAATTTACATATAATTCCTTTCTCAGTCAGCTAAAAGCCTGCGTAGTAACTGGGATATGAACACAAATTGGGAGAACTTGGTCTTTTGATCCTTGGGGAACTTGAACCTACTGGGAGAGCACAGTGGAGTGGGTGTGAAATGAGGACTTGATCTAAGTCATTAGAAACTGAGAGAATGTCACAAAATAATCAATGTGGAATCAGTGGGGTTTATTGGCCTGGTACGTAGGGGAGAAGACTAGAATGAGCTCTTTGGGACTTAATGAGAGGGTTTTGGAAGTTACAAACTTATGAGTGAGTTGCCATATATGACTGCTGCTGACTGCATTGACTATATAAACTGTGAAGCAAAGGCAGCTCAGAAGAAGTCCGAAGAACACAGGGAAATGTGAGCTCTGAGGACCGCTCAGCTCACAGCTAGCTCCCTGGTACACTTTGCCAGAGTTGTGGAGTTTCACTGTACACATGGTTGTCTGGGTAGACAGCAGAGGCTGTGTGTATTTGAGGGTTTTTCGAGGCATCTCCCTCCTGTCCTCCACAGCTTCAGCCTCCCTGGCTCCCAGCTCGGTCTCCTCAACTTTGCACAACTGCTGTGCTCTGGTAGGAGCCTGATAGCCCTCCTCTGCTATCCTGAGCCAGCACTTGCCTCATTTGAATCCTTCCCTTCAAAGATCATAATCCTCTGCTTCCTCTTGTCCATCACAGAAACATATATTTCAAATATTTTGTCCAGTTTTTGATTGTTTAGAATCAAAGGATAAATCTAGTTTATATTATTCTTACAGCTAGGAGCAGAAATAGCCACTATTTTAAATATTTGAGTAACCCTTTTAACATATTTTAGGCAAAATGTCGTGACTTTGAAAATATGCTCTGGTTTGAATCTCTGCTGTTCTATGGTTGTGAAGAACGGGAGCAAGAAAAAGAGGATGTAGATGTTGCGCTGCTGCCTACCATTGTGGAGAAGGTGATTCTTCCCAAACTGACAGGTGAATTCTCTGGTCCTAATTCTGTATCGCAATTTTCTGTCTCTTGTCTTCAGAATATGCAGGTACATAGTTTGAAGCACGAGGAGATGCAGTTTGAGAAGCTCTGTACTTAGTGATTTAGGGCCATATCTGGGGAGCAGGTTCATTGCTTTCATCAGTTTCTCATTGATACAGGCATCTATCTTCAAAATTAAAAACACATCTTGAAGGAATTAGAAATTGCTAATGCCAAGGCGTGTTTTGGGATGTAAAAATGCTTTACTTCCCCATCTTTATTTTTGCTGACTAGCATAAATAAGAGGAATCAGTTGCCTTCCTACATCCTGATCCCTCCAAATTCCTACAGTTAATATGAAGACTGAACCTTGTATTATTGAGAAGGAGAAATAAATTAGGATTGGTATTTTCATTAGAGGGCTGCTTAACATCGGGCTTAAGCTGCAATTTCTATATCTCAAACATACCTATTTTTTATTTTGAAGAAAATAAAAAACCTATCAAAATAACAATAGCATAGACAAAAAACACAGAAGCAATAAAAATGATGCAGGGTTTCAAAACAGTGATAGGAACTAACAGGCTTTTGTGTGTGTGTGTGTCTTTTTATGACATCGTCTTGCTATGCAGTTGAGGCTGGCTTTGCGCTCACTTTGTAGTCCAGGATGGGCTCAAATTCACAACAATCCTCCTGCCTCAGCCTCCTGAGTGCTGGGATTGTAGGTGTGTGCTACCACGCCTGGCCAGTGGTTATTATATTACATATTGTTATCCTCAACAGAGTTGCTCAGATTACCAGATATGAGTGCAAGATCGATCAAACCATTAAAGAGAATAAAAAATAATAATAAAAAACACTATAAACAATACAGAGCTTCCCTAAACAAGTTGGAAGGAATTCACCAATGGTTGTTATACTGCATGTTGTTTTTTGTTTTTTGTTTTTTTTTTAAATAAAAGTACAAAACCATATTAACAAACAGACACCAATTAGCATAAAAAATAGTACAATCACAACTGATCTATAGACAAGGTGACATGGTCTCAACAGTGGTTATTGCTTTATCCATTGATATCTTCGAAGTGTAAATATATGAACCCATATACAGACATGCAAAATTGGTCAGACCATTAATCCTCTCAACAACAGAAAAACACAAAAACCAA